>MU758731.1:6908-99303 GCA_026770625.1 Nicotiana glauca
TTTTTTTTTTTTTTGTCAAAAACGTGAGCACCTCAAAATGTGTTGAAAATGAAAAAGCAGAAAGATTTCTTTGTTCTCCAAATGAAAAAATGACCTAACCCTCGTAGCCCCCTTCTCTCGTGTAGTATGTGTATCTATATAATATTTTTGTCATCTTTTCAAAAGAATGAAAAAGCATCCCCACTATGTATTGTCTCTTTTCCTTTTAATATTTCCTCCTTTCCGTTTTTAATTTTTCACTTTGTATCTCTTTCCATTTTTCAATTGTTTCACTTTTGTCTTTTTCCATTTTTCAATTGTTTCACTTTTTGTCTTTTTCCCTCTTTATTTTTCATCCGTCCTTTTCTTCTCTTTAATTTTCATCCATTCTTTTCCTTCTTTAATTTCGTCCGTGATTTATGTATGGTGTCTCCCATTAGCTTGTGTCCTCCATGTGTCTAAATTTTAGGGTATTGGGTATAGAATGTTATGGGCTAGGTCCGAAAATTAGGCTTAAAAATGGGTAGTTTAAAGCCGAATATTATTCTTTGTCCGGAACCGAGAATACGAACACGATGTTATTTAATTAATCCTACGTAGAAAAATAACTATTAAAATAAGACTCACAATTAAAATAAAACTATTTTTATATTTTTTCAAGATTAAAGTAACTACAAAATATTAATGAAACTGTTTGTTTGTTTTTTTTTTGTTGTAATTTTTGTTTTTATATAAAGATAAAAATATAAAGTACTATTTTTGTATTTTTTAAAAGATTAAAATGACTAAAAAATATTAATGAAACTATTTTTTGTAATTTTCGAAATTATTTAAAGATAAAAATAAAGTGCTATTTTTGTATTTTTCAAGTTTATGGGAAATGCATAAACTAAAATTTATATATCTTTTTTTTTTGTATTTCTTCATTTTTGTAATGAAAATAAAGTAAAAGAGTCAAAATTAGCTGAGATAGCTATATTAGACCTAAACTAAATATTTACGCTAAAAATATGAAAAATCTCGGGGAGGGTCAAAAATCACGCGTCTACAAGCAGGAGTGCAAGCCTAAATTGGCCTTCGCGTTCGCGATGCTGGGGTCGCGTTCGTGTAGTAGAACTTGGCAGGACATGCATTTGTGCTTCGCATTCGTGTTCAGTCCTTCGTGTTCGCGGAGGGTGAAAATCTCGTGGTTCGCGTTTTCAGGGAGTATGTCGCGCTCGCGTAGTAGGATCTGAGGTCCCACTCATTTTGTTATTCGCGTTCGCGGTCAAAGTGACGCGTCCGCGTAGTGGAGGCAGCTGAAACTTCGCGTCAGCAGGATGGGCACCGCGTTCGCGAAGGGTTATTTTGATCAGAGGTAAAATTGTTCATCGCGAACGCGAGAGAGCCCTCACGTTCGCATAGAGGAAAAATCTGGAACTGGGCAGAAGTTATAAAATATTTTGTTCCGTGAGCCTAAGTCATTTTCCTCTATTTTGAGCACCTTGAGAGCTATTTGGGAGATATGGAAGAGGAATTCGAAGAGGATTAATTGGAGGTAAGTTCTATGAACTAAGAACATGATTATATTGTGAAATTAACCTTGAAATTTATGGAAATTAAGCCAAAAATTTAAGGACCAGGGCTTGAGTTTTGATATTTCAAATTAGGATTTGATGGGTCATTTGAGCTCGGATTTGAGAGTTATTAGTATGTACGAACTCGTGAGGAGATAAGTAATCTGTTGATGTTAAATTTTTTGATTTTCGAGAAGTGGGCCAGGGGCTCGGTTTTTTGCAAATTTTATGATTTTTGATATTTTTTGATTCTTTTCGATTGGGTTTCCCTTAGCCTATTGTGATGTATTCGCTCTGATTTTGGATAGATTCGACGCGCGTGGAGGTCGATTTGAGGGGCAAAGGCGTTGCAAGCTAGAGATTTCACCGATTCGAGGTGAGTAATGACTGTAAATGATATCCCAAGGGTTTGAAACCCCAGATCGCACATCGTAGTGCTATATTGAGGTGACTTGCACGCCGGATAGTGGGCGTGAGGTAGCGAACCGTTGGGGATTATGACTTGGTCCGTCCCGATTGATGAATTTACTGTGTATTTGACTGAATTTCTTGTTATCATCGTGATTTGGGTTGATTGCCATATTTTGGCTGATTGCCATATTTGGGTTTCGTGCCAACTATTTGAATCCTTTGGGGATTTTTATCTCTGTTTCCTCACTGTTTTGACTTATTACTTGAACTCAGTCATACTGTTTCTCCACTAATTTACAACTCATCCACTTTTACTCAGATTTGAGTCTTGAATGATATTTTAAATGATAATTTGGGCTGAGAACTACTGTTTTACTAATGCCTGAGGGGCTTGTGGTGATATTCTTACTAAGTGTGGCCGAGGGCCAGATGTGAGGATACACTGAGTGATATGAGGCCGAAGGCCTGGATGTGAGGGTTTCATATTATGGATCGGGCTGCACGTCGCAACGATACTTATATGAATCGGGCTACACGCCACAACGATATATATAAACACACACACACACACACACATATATATATATATATATATATATATATATATATATATATATATATATATTGGATCGGACTGCACGCCGCAGTGATATAGCGCTTGGGCTGTAGGAACCCCTCCGGAGTCTGCACCCCCACACTGAGCACGGGTACCCATATGGATCGGGTTACACACCGCAACGAGATACAGATCGGGCTGCACGCCGCAGCGGTTACTACATGATACCGTTCTAAGAGTGATCTGAGAGAGAGAGCATGAGGGGATGAGAGTGTTTCTAAGAGTAAGCTAGAGGGGTTGGTACCGTTTTTGAGATATTGCCCGAGGGACGAACTTTTATGTGCTCATCTTGCATATTTATTTCCCTTTTTACCTATTATACTGTGGTATTTGTGCCCGAGGGGCGGATTTTTCTGTGCTTATCGGTACTAACTGTTTTGAAAACATTTTCGTAACTGTTGCAAAGATCATTTTCAAAAGAGATTTAAAACTGAGCCAAGATATTTCCAAAGATTTCACAGCTTCACTGCTTTCTCAAAGGATTTTACCCTGCTTCTATACAGCATGTTGTTACTTTACATGAAATCTTACTGCTCAATTGTTATTTACCTTTATTACTCACTAAGTTGGAGTACTCACTTTAATCCTGCACCTCATGTGCAGATGCAGGTATCTATTCACCCAGTAGCGGGTTTTGGGTCTATCAGAGACAGATTTATATGAGTTAGGGAGGTGACTGTCAGCGTTCGCAGTACCATGTTTTTCTCCTTTGTTCATTATTCTGGTTTGTATATAATAGACCTTGTAGTGGATTTACCTTTTGATAGATGCTCGTAACTTGTGACACCCCGATTAGGGCTGTGATGGGTCGTAATTTTTTTTAACTAATATCATTAAGTAATATTTTTGCTGTTCATTTATGCTTAACTATTTTTTTTTAAAAGAGACGAGTTGGGTTAGTTGGCTGGCATTGTCTTCACGAGAGGCGCCATCATGACCAGTGCGGGATTTGGGTCGTGACAAGTTGGTATCAGAGCCTAGGTTACTAGGTCTCACGAGTCATAAGCCGGTTTAGTAGAGTCTCGCGGATCGGTATGGAGACGCCTGTATTTATCCTCGAGAGGCTGCAGAACCTTTAGGAAAACTTCACATTCTTGAATTCTTATCTTGTGTCTTTGATTCAGCTTGAAAAGAAACTATTGAAATTCCTTCCACGCATTTGTGCGCGCGCATGAGCGCTCAGTATCAGATGTGCCTTGATGGCTTGTGATTCCCTAATCAGGGGCGAGATGTGATATCTGTGAGTTTGATGTTGGGCTAGTCTGAAGGACTTGAGGTCGGATCTTTGCCTATGGCTTGAGCTCTAAGGTGCTGATTGTGTGAGTAAGTGTTTTGAACTTATATGTTCGGCAGTGTCCCTATTAGTGGAAGTGACGGTTGAATGGCCATATGATGAGTATGTTAGTACTGCAAGATGTATCTATGTAACTTGGAAGCGATAAGGAAGGTCTACTGGATGATAGACAAACTATTAAGTGTTTGATTTCCATTGTGATTGGATGTGTGGCCCCGAGTGATGGGCGCGTGAAGAATCTTTTCATGTCTCCTAGATGGGAGTGAAGTAAATTTCATGTTATGGTATACGTTCAGACTCATGAAAACTAAGTGACTGTGTAATGTGTATGACGATGGAAGGTATACAGAAATGTTATATTAAGGCGAAGTAGGTGGGTTATCTTCTGCGGAGTGTTTCTAGGTGGCGTGATCCTTATGTGTATAATAGAAGACCTCATGTGTAATGGCAGGGTACGTGTGGAAATTTGAAATTTTGGACTGCTTAAGAAAGTGGGCTTCACTATTGTGGGGTTGAATGCGAGATTTGCGGAAGGTTTACAGTACTGGATGATCTGCGTTCTCACAAACTTGTAAATGATTTGAGTTAATCTCACTATGGTATTGTGGCATTAATAGAGTAAAAGTGTTATGAGTTGTTGAGTGTGTCTTGATCTATGGCTTCGAGCCAAGTGGGAGAGTCTGCTGTGGGCAGTTGATTGCACAGTTAGGTGCTATGTTAGTTCCAGCTTGGGGCGTGCGAGTGAATTTGCTATGGCTAGAGTAAAGGAAATTTTTTGATAAAGGTTATATTATGCTTCACAAGGTATGAGCATCACAGAATGTCTAGAGTGTTGTTAGTAAAGAATGCTCGACGCATAGAGCAGGAAGTTGCTTGGTTGTATTGGGATGATGATTTCGTTTTGTAGTATCGGGGTGCCAACAAGGCACGGGTGGTTCTGTTCGTATGCCAGGTGAGTTGAAGTCTGAATAAAGGGTGAATGACTTTCGAGGATGGTTCCAATGTGTTCAAGATTCTACAGGGAACAATTGGGTATCTTAAGGTTGTGTATATGGATAGAGATTGTATTTTCATTGGAAGAGGTCAAGACTTGTGGTATTTTTAGGCTAATTAGGGGATTCTATGTATCAGTATTAGGAAAGTAAAGGTAACGAATTTAGATTCGCAGGAGGTTCTTCAGAGAAAAGTATTCTGGAATGTGATTTTTCTGGAGATATTGAGAGAGTATTCAACGACTTATGGGTTTTAGACAGGGTGGCCTTGTGCTTGGTCGGGTAGTGATCCTGGGTTGAGAAATTATGGTACTATAGCAGAAGGGAATATCAAGTTGATGATGAATCAGGAGGGAATCTAGATAGATGAAGTAGCTTGGTAGTAGACCGAATCGGTATGGAAAGTATGTGATTAATTCTTTGTGTGTGTTCGAGGTAAGGAGTTCGTACATGTATTTTGCAGCAAAGCTCTTGAGTTTTGACGGCTTGCTTAGCTTGGTCTAGTTAGAAGGATTCAGTCCTGGCAGTTTAGTTGGTGCAAATGAAATTGGAAGAGTTCTTGTTGGGTTTTACCGTGGTTTGGAGATGTATATTTTCTATGGAAATGCGGAGCATGAGAGGTATAGTGATTTTTATTCTAGATGGGACCAATGGAAAGTTCTTGACTAGTTGAGTGCATATATGTCTGTGGCTCGGAAGGGAGGTAACGTTTTAATGTTATCCTCGAATGGCATGGTATATGTGGTATGCTGTGGAGGACCGAGACATGCGTGTGCTAGGTCACAGTTCAGTTCTGAAAGGAAGTTCATAAAACTCTTAGGCAATGGGTAGCCTCCAATAATCAAGGAAAAAGGTACTGCTAATTGGAAGTGATTTGACGAGAGTATTTATCTCGAAAAAGGGTAATGTGATTCAACTGATGATACTTCGGTAGTATTGCGACATTTTCTTGTTGGATCAACTGGTTGTACACGGGTTTGCTTGGTGGAACAAGAAAATCTTAGAGTATTTGTCGTGGAATGAATGGATACCTGAGGTGTGATATGTATTCAGACGATGGAATTTGGGATCAGGTAGGGTGAACTATGTGCTACACGGAATTGGAGATCGGGAGTTCTCATATTCAGGCTATGTTGCGATTCTAGATCGTGTGTATTAGCATTGTCTAGTGACTACCAAGATTTAGAGGCCCGAGTATGTTAGATTTTAGATATGATATTGGGGTATTTTCGTGTTATGTTATTCTGGGCTATTGCGGTGAGATGACGCCGATGGCTATGTCTGGAGTACCACAGACTTAATGGTGATGTTCGACGGATTATGTCCTATTGGGATTTTTATATTTTGAAGACCCAGCTGGCGACTGGGAAGGATTTTGTCTCCCTTATTTGGGCTCTTATTATGAGCGTTCTATCTTGAGTCGGCTTGGTTGGCTCCGAATGGCATTGTTGAGGGAGGTATTGACTCGACCGTTATTGAGTTTATCAGTGATCTGGGGAGAGATCTGTGAGTACTTTTTTTTGTGTGTTGTGAGATGCTATGATTTGTTGGTTATAGGCACATATGGTGCGGTTCAATTGGGGTCTCTTAGTGGAATTCGAGCGGGAAGAGTAAGTGAGGGATGTTTAATAAGCGGCGTATCGGTTATGTCCTATCGAGTTGTGTGGCGTATGTTATTTGTTTTCACCGTGGGTTTAATGATTTGCTTTGGTTCCATACGTCAAATTGTTGGATCATTTGAGGTCGGATTTGAGAACTTTTGATATGTATGAACTCATGGGGAGATGAGGAATATACTTATGTGAAAATTTTTGAGTTTCAAGAAGTGGTCCCGAGGCTCGAGTTTTGGTAATTTCGGGATTTGTGCTTGATATTGATTGTTTTCGCTTGGGCTTTGTTCCCTTACCATATTTTGTTGTATTCGTTCTAATCTTAGATAGATTCGACGCGCGTCGATGCCTATTTGAGGGGAAAAGGCATCGCGAGCTAGAGATTTTACCGGTTCGAGGTAAGTAATGAGGATTACACATCATTGTGTTACTTTGAGGTGACTTACACGCAAGATGACGAGCATAGGGTAGAGTACCGCTGGGAATTGTGACCTAGTCCATCCTGAATGACAGTTTAATGTGCATTTGATAGTTAATTATTGATGTTATTATATTTTGGAATGTATGCCATGTTTGGGGCCTTGTGCCGACTTGTTGAGACCCTTAGGGGAATTTTTACTATCTTTACTCACTCTTCTTATTTGAAAGCATATCCCCTCAGTCACGTTTTACCTATTATTACTCAAATATGGCTTTATCACTATATTCTTAAAAAATGTGGAAATTGTGTTCGGCTGAGTTCCCTGTTCTACTGATAGTCTGAGTGATTGTGAGACAATGACTGAGATAGACCGAGGATCTGATTGTGAGCTTGATGACTGATATAGACTGAGAGTTTGATGGTAAGGTTAATGACTGATAGAGGCCGAGGGCCTAGTTGTGATGATTATATATCTATGAATCGGGCTCCACGTCGCGACAATATATAAATATATGTATACGGATCGGGCTGCATGCCACAGTGATACTTATATGGATCGGGCTGCACGCTGTAGTGATATGTTGGATCGGGCTGCACGCCGCAGCAATATTGCGCTTGGGCCGTAAGGGGCCCCTCCTGGAGTCTGCACACCCCCAGTGAGTACCGTTGACGAAGTATATGGATTGGGCTGCACGCCGCATCGATATATGGAGCGGGCTACACACCACAGCGGTTACTATATGGTACCTATTGAGCGTGAATTCTGAGTACGAGTATTGATTGGTAATAGTTGATTCACGAGTGACAGAGAGGCTAGCCCGAGGGGCGATAGATATATACATGCACATGAATGATATTTTGCCTGGGAGGCCTGTTTAAGAACTTATTGATTTCACTCCTCTTTAGAGTGAGTTTCTATCGAATATATTGATTTATTGACTGTTTTCAGTCATCTTTATATTGAGCCTCTATTGAAAAGTTGAAAAAATTATTTTAAAACAACTTTTATTTAAACTGGGGTTTATGAGATGTTCAAAAATTAATCACTGATTTGACATTTGTTATTTCCACCGAGATTTTCAAGTTATGAAGCGTTTATGATTACTGTTTTGCCCTAGCGACTGTTTTACGAATATGCTTTGGCCGAGGGGCCAATTGTGGCTTTAATCTCTATTATTATTTTAAATGGTATTGAACCCCTATTGATACTGCTAGAAAGTATTTCAAAATGGTTTTTACTAAAAGCTGGATTTTAAAAGGGAAGGTTGACTCGTATTATTATTTGAAAGCATGTTGTGTTTATTGAGCCTAACGTGAATGTGGATTCATTGTTTCCTACTGCTCAGTCTTTATTTACTCTTATTACTTACTGGGTTAGAGTACTCACATTACTCCATGCACCTCGTGTGTAGATGCAGGTATATCGGAACCCGATAGTGGGTGTTGATTTGCATCGACGCGGAGTCATCAGAGTTAGCAGGTGGCTGCATAAAGTTCACAGCACCGCTCCTTTCCTCACATTGCTATTACTGTAATGAGTACATTATTTTAGACCTCTTGTTGTATTCAGACCTTGATAGATGCTCATGACTAGTGACACCTCGATGTCGGGCTTGTATAGTATTTCCGCACTATTTTTCTTCAGATTTATATTACGAAATATTGCTTTAATTAAAGGTTTAGGAATGACTCTTATTGATTAAAGGGTTGATGTGAGTGTTATGTCAGCTGGACTGGTTTTCATGAGAGGCACCATCACGTTCGGACCGATTTGGGGTCATCACAAGTTGGCATCAGAGCCTAGGTTACTAGGTCTCACAAGTCATGAGCAGGTTTAGTAGAGTCACGCGGATCAATATAGAGACATCTGTATTTATCCTCGAGAGGCTGTAGAACCTTTAGAAAAATTTCACATTCTTGGAAATTATTATCGTGCGTCCTTGATTCAGCTTGAAAAGTAACTTTTTGAAATCCTTCCACGCGTTCGTATGCACGCATGACCACTCAGTATCATATGTGCCTTGATGGCTTGTGACTCCCTGATTGAGGTGTAAGATGTGATCTGTGTGAGTTTATGTTCGGCCAGTCTAGAGAACTTGAGGCCGGATCCTTGCCTATGGATTGAGCACCAAGGTGTTGATTGTGTGAACAAGTATTTTGAACTTATATGTTCGGTAGTGTCCTTATTAGTGGAAGTGATAGTTGTGGCTAGGAGATGAGTATGTTAGTACTGCGAGATGTATCTATATAACGTGGGAGTGACGTGAAAGGGCAGATGAAGGATAGAGGAACTATTAGGTGCTGGAATTCCATCTTTATTTGAGGTATAACCCCAAGTTATGGGCGTATGAAGGATCTTTTCATGTTTCCCAGTTGAGAGTAAAGTAAAATTTTATGTTGCGGCGAGTTCAGACTCAGGAAGACTAAGTGACTGCATACAATTTATGACGTTGGAAGGTATACGCAAATGTTAATTGAAGGCAAAACAGGTGGGGTATCTCTTGCGAGAAATTCTGGGGTTGTGTGACCCTCATTTGACTGTTAGAAGATCCTATGTGCAAGTCAAATGTAGGTGTTGAAATTTGAATTTTGGGTCGCTTTAGAGAGTGGGCTTAACTGTTGCGAGAATGAATGTGAGGTTTGCCGAAGATTTAAGTACCAGATGGTCTGTTTTTCACAAGCTTATGAATGATTGAGTAATCTCACTATGATATTATGGCAGTAATAAAATATATGCGTTATGAGTTATTGGGTATGTGTTAGTCTATGGCTTCGAGCCAAGAGGGGGAGTTTGCTTTTGATTTGCGGATTGCACAGTTATGTGCTATGTTGGTAGATAATGCTCAGTGTATAGAGTAGGAAATTGTTTGATCGTATTGGGGTAAGTATTTCATTCTGCGGTGCCGTAGTGCCAATGAAGCACGGGTGGTTCTGTTCGTTAGGCCAGGTAAGTTGCAGTTGAATAAGAGTGAATGACTCTCGAGAATGGTTGTAATGTGTTCAAGATTCTACAGGGAACAATCGGGGTACTTTAAAGTTGTATGTATGGTTAGAGATTGAGTTTTCATTGGAAGAGGTCAAGAATTGTGGTAATTCTATGTTAATAATGGGATTCTATATAACAGTATCAGGAAAGTAAAGGTAACAGATTTAGATTCGCAAGAAGTTCTTCAGAGTAAAGTATTCTGGAATGTGGTGTTTCGGGGAAATATTTGAGAGAATATTCAGCGATGTATGAGCCTTAAACGATGTGGCTTTATGCTTGGTTCCGTGTGGTAAGTCTGAGTTGAGGATTGTGGCGCTACAACAATAAGGAAATATCAAGTTGAAGATGAATCAGAAGGAAATTTAGATAGATATGGTAATTTGGTAGTATACCGGACCGGTATGGTAAGAATATGATTTATTCCATATGGGTGTTCGAGGTAATGAGTTCCAACAGGTATTTCGCGACAATGCTCTTAGGTTTTGATGGCTTGTATAGCTTGGTCGAGTTAGAAGGATTCAGTCCTGGCAGGTCTGATTTGTGCAAAAGTAACTCGGAGAGTTCTTGATGGGTTTTACTGTGGTTTGGAGATGTATATTTTCTATGGGCATGTGGAGCATGGAATGTATATTGATTTTTCTTCTAGATGGGACCAATGGAAAGTTCTTGACTAGTTGAGCGCGTAGATGTCTACGGCTCAGAAGGGAGATAAGTATTCATGTTACCCTCGGATTGTACGGTTTATGCAGTATGTTGTGTAAGATTGAGAATTACATGTGTAAGGTCACGATTCAGATTTGAATATAGGTCATAAATTCTTAGGAAGCACGGGCAGTTTCAGATAAATAGAGAAATGGGCTTCAAATGAATTGAGAAATGATCTTCAGATGATTAAGGAAATAGTAATGCTAATTGAGGTGATTTGACGAGGGTATATGTTTTAGAAAGAGGCAATATGATTAAGTTGATGGTGCTTCGGTAGTATTGCGGCACTTCATGTCGGATCGGCTGCTGATGTTTGAGTTTGCTTGGCAGCACAGAATAATCTTAAAGTATCTCTCATGGAATGATTGAGCACTAGAGGTGAGTTATATTTGCGAGTGGCGGAATTGGGATCAGATATGGTAATTCATGTGTTTTATGGACTTGGGTGTCACACCTCCTTTTTACACACCTACCCCGAAGGATAATGTATAAGAGAGTTTTTTCATTTAAAGTGACATTATTCGAAATGGGATTATTTATTTATTTTTTTAGAGTCACCACTTGGGATAAGATTGGCTTTTGGTGTCCCAAGTCACCGGTTTAACTTAAATCCCGAATCGAGGAAACTTTTCGACTTCCCAATTGGAGTCTGCGAACCAGAAATTCTGAATAAGGAATTCTGTTGACCGGAGGGAAGGTGTTAGGCACCCCGGATCCCTTGGTTCTAGCATGGTTTCTTAGATTATTATAAATGGCGAAAATTTAATTTTTATACATGTCCCAACCTACAGTGTAATTTTAGGATTATTTACCGCTTTAGTTAATTTTTAGGAAAGTGAATGTCGTTTAAGAACGTGTTTTTGGATCACGTCACATGAATGCACCCGGATCCACGACACATTCTTATTCAACGTTTTGGGATTTGGATTTGAGTTACATGAAATGCACATCCGTATTGAAGAAGGTAAACTTATTAAAAAGCGCGCCTAAAGCGGCTAACGGGTTATTATCTTTGCGGGAGGGCGTGAAATTCGCTAAACGGCATGTCCCGAATTCTAAGTATTTTTTATATATAAGAATTTAAAGAGGGACCCGCAATTTATGCATTTTATTTGGCGAGGCTCATCTCATTTTTATTATGTAAAGGCTAACCTAAAAGCAATCTATCATTTTTCTATTGAATTTGTCTCTAAAGAGCCCTAGTTAATTAATGTCATAAAATTCCGGCCTCAAGTCCAAGTTCGGATTCAAACAAAAGGGAAAACCTTTTAATTTGGACCCGCTACCTAACTCGAAGGCTCAAATTTATCAACTGCTTTTTAAATTCTGACTTAACAGCCTAATTAACTGGTCAATCTATTCACAAATAAGGCTGTTTGCCATTTGGGTTTCGATCCTGTTTGGAGGGCCCATTTGCCATTTTAATTCTGTTGTTACCTTGGCTCAATATTGAGCCCATGCAATTAATTCTCAGATCTACGGCTAATTGGAAGAAATGTATCAAAGATGCAAATCCAATATTGATTAAAACAAATATTTCGTGCTTATCATTGGTTACAAAAATGTTTAATCTAAGATTTATTAACTAATGACTTTTGCATTTTAAACTAGCCCAAATTGACATTCAACACATATGAAAAACTGACCTAGTATCTTAAGCTTTATACAACAGGATCCTACACATATGTAAGACTGACGCTAAATATGCCATACTAAAGCCTTTTAAAAAATTCATTTCGTAACATTCAAAAATCTCATAGTTCAAATATCCCATATATTCAAACATGATTCACGATTCAAGCTTAAACTGAGCTAAGTATACCTACTACTATTTGGAACCTGTTACACTAAACTAATGTTAATAGCTACACGATTATAGTGTTCAGCAGTCTATTACAAATCGAAAGTCCAAAACAGTCCAAATCAAGTTTTAAAAGAAACAGTCCTAATTATACAGTCATGTGTCTATTGTTCAGGTAATACAACCAAATGACTAACATTAACTAACATCTAATTAATTATTCACAACAGAAAACATCCAATGAGCAGAGATCTGATGAACATTTTTCATTTCAACTCTAATTCGAAGCTACATTGATGTGAATTCGAAGATATGTACCTGGAATATGAAATATAATGAAAAACGGAGCAGGAGTCCGCGACAATGAAGATAAATTTGCAGTGTTAGCAACAGGCAATCATAGCAATTTCAACTTGGAGTCTCAGCCACAAAAACTAGTAAAATTGACCTAGAATTGACTCGAGTAGATCAGTTTTAACTTGAAATTAATCCAGGACTCTCTAGCAATCTTTAGTAGTCAAATTTTAAGCTAAATGATGCCAAATCAAAACCCTACAACTTGAAATTGAATCCAAAATCTTAGTAGCACAGTATTTTTGAGTTTTCAGCTGTATTTTTCGTTTGTTTTTGGTTTTTCTGGAGATTTAGATCTAGGATGAAGTTTTGGAACTCTAGGAGTTCAGCTTTTGAATATTTGAATTCGAAATTCAAATTTCAGATCTTAAATTTGCAGAAAATGTGTATTTGGGAGAAATTTAGGAACTGAATTTTTTTTTGGAATTTTCAGATGTGTGAAACTTGTGAATGAAGGCACTAGTGACTGCCTTTTATAGGCAAAGCTAAGGAAATTTCAGATTTTCAACTTTACATTTTAGTCCCTTTTTTAATTCCAGTTTTAATCACTTAGTCCTCTGTTTTCTTCCTCTATTTTCTAACTTGTTACTCAAGTTACTACACTAAAATTGCTGAAATTTAAACTAAGGCCCTATTCTGGAAGGGTAAAGGGAGTTCTAGCTTTATCTACCACATTTTCTGTACATGAGAATACCTAAACTACCCTTCATTCAATCCCATACTATCCTAACTAAAACCCCGTCCCCTCTTTATCCTAGTTAAAATTCAACTATAGTTAACCTGAGTACTTCTAATTCAGCTATAACCAAATCAATTTAAACTAAACCTATCAAACTAACTAAAACTAAGCATTGAACTAAGAAAGTACTAATTACTGATTAACCTAAACTAAACAACAATAAGGGAATACTAAAGAACAGATTAAGATTAAACAAAGCCCAAACAATATCGGTTAGAGACTTATCAAAACAGAAGATTGAAATGATGTCTAAAATTTAAATGAAACAGAATTAAACCAAAAATAGAACAATTTCAAGAACAAAACAAGTATCGAATCAAAATAGAACAAATCCTAATCTGATAAAATCAAACTAATAATCAAACTAGAATCAGAAATCAAAACGAACTAGAATCAAACAGACAATGAGAAAGAAAATCAAGCACAAAATCAGAACAAAGTTGACCAAAATTAAAAACGAAAATTAAGCCAGAAATTAACAATTATGAGAACATATACAAAAGAAGAAAATTAAACAAAGAAAAAGGAAAAGAAACAGAACTCACTGATATGGTCTTCTACTGGACTGACTTAGAATTTGATGAGTTCTCCTTTGTATTTTGGATCACAATCGTCCTTAATCATGTGTTTTGATGAGAAAACACATGATTAAGGGCTATTATAGCCCAAAATCAAAGAATCCCCAACATTAAGGAATTAGTTTTTTTCCGGCCAAAATTCGATTTCGAACTCGAAACGTTCCGGTGATATTCGAAGAAATCTGGTTGGAAATTGGGAATGAGGGAGGTTAGGGGAGTGTAGGGTATAAGTTTGGTCGGATTTGGAAGAGCTAGGGTTTTGGCTGGAGTTTCAAATCAAGATTCGAGGTGTTTGGCTAGGATTTGAGGGAAAAGAAGTGTAGATTCGGAAAGAGGATAAGGAGGAGCACCTAGGGTGTATTTTTGGGGTTTATTGGAGCATCGCCACCAGCGGAGGCGATTTTCGGCCGGCGGCGGATGGTGGAAGGTGGCGGAGATATAGTGATCTAATGGCGGGCGGCGGTGTGAGACATGGGGTTAGGGTTGTACGAGGAAGATGAATATTTAGTCTCTAATTTTGTAAAGGGATTATTATATTTTTATGTAAACACCCTGAACGACTCTGGACCGTTGGATTGGGGATGATAGACGGCTTGGATTGCTTGACATCAAAACGACATCGTTTCACCTTTCAGAGGGTAGGACGGGTTTGGGGTTATTGGGTCGGGTAAATGAAACGGGTTTGGGGGTTTTGGGTCATTTTAAACGGATTTCGCCTTAAAATTGGTGGCCTATTTTTTATTTCAGATTTCTTTTATTTGTTTCTTCTTTTCTTTTACTTTTTATTATTTTATGATTTTATTAAGTGTAATATAAAAGACCCAAAGTGACTCTAAAATTATACTAATTGATTTCCAAAATTAACTAATTCCTAATTTAAAAATAAAACTTAAGACAAATCTTAAAAAATTAAACGTGGAAATGCAAAAGAACCATTTTTGTTATTTTCTTTATTTTTGTAATATGAAAATGCGTACTATTTTGTATTTTTGAAATTATATCAATTACAATGCACACAAAATGCAAACAAGATACAAAATCATGCAATTAATTCCTAAAATTCAAAGAAAAATCCTAATTCTAATGAATTTTATAGGAGTAATTTAAGCGTGGCAAAAATCACGTGCTCACAGCTTCCCCTCTTTGCTCGAAGACACGTAGGGTTTTCGGGCAAAGATAAATGAGCACCATGAAGGATTTTTGCCTGTTTGGCACTCCATGAGAAGCGTTTTGAAAACCGTTTGACCAAATCCTGCTTCAAAGGTTGCCTACATATCCTTGGCTACAAAGGAATCATGTTAGTGTAGTTTTGGAAAGTTTGGTAGCTGGGACTACCAGGAGCTGTGATTTCACTGCTGTTGCTGCTGCTACTGCTTGCTGACCTCCTTATTACACCAAAAAGGAAAATCAAAGCTAAGCTAGCTATACCTATCAATTATGAGTTACAAGATTCCTATTTATAATTCTCTTGAAACTTGATCTTGAGTCTTAGCTGATTTTGCTGTGGACTCCGATCTAAATCTTGATGCTCGCAAGCTGTAGGTGTTTACTTCTTTCTGCAGCATTGGGTCAAAATAGGATCAGCAGAGCTTCTGACTTCAATCATATTTCGAGCAATTTGCATCCTTGTTTGCTTCAAATTTGAGTCAAGTTCTTTTCTTCCTTTCTTTATTCTGGATTGAGACTCATTCCATTGGTCATCTCACACTCTATGTCTTGAGATCAACCTGCTTAAGATACCAAAACAAACAAACAAACGAAATTTTCTGCCCCAGTTTTCACTAGGAAAATTTCGTGAGTTAGTTGTGACACATATCTAAGCAGTCAAATCAGGATTGTGTATCCTTGTGAATGAATCCAGGTTATGCTGAAAAATGACCGGGTTATGCCGGAAAATAAAAAAAAAGGGTCTCGGGTTATTTCGGGATAAAAAGAAAAAAAGCTCCTTGGGTTATGTCAGGGAGATCCAAAGGTTATGTCGGGATTTGAGAAAGAAAAAGCCCCCTGGGTTATACCGGGGGGATCCTTGGGTTATGCCGGATTTGGGAAAGAAAAGCCCCTTGGGTTATGCCGGGGGATCCTCGGGTTATGCCGGGATTTTGGAAAGAAAAAGCCCCTTTGGTTATGCCAGGGGGATCCTCGGGTTATTCCGGGATTTGGAAAGAAAAAAGCCCCTTGGGTTATGCCAGGGGGATACACGGGTTATGCCAGGATTTGGAAAGAAAAAGCTCCTTGGGTTATACCAGGGAGATCCTCTGGTTATGCCGGGATTTGGAAATAAAAAAGTTCATTGGGTTATGCCAGGGAGATCCTCGGGTTATGCCGGGATTTGGAAAGAAAAAGCTCCTTGGGTTATGCCAGGGAGATCCTCGGGTTATGCCGGGATTTGGAAAGAACAAAATCACATTGGGTTATGCCAGGAGGATCCACGGGTTATGCCGGGATGGAAAGAAAAAAACTCCCTGGGTTATGCCAGGGAGATCCTCGGGTTATGCCGGGATTTGGAAAGAAAAAGCCCCTTGGGTTATGCCAGAGGGATCCTCGGGTTATGCCAGGATTTGGGAAAGAAAAAAGCTCCCTGGGTTATGCCAGGGAGATCCTCGGGTTATGCCGGGATATTTAAGGAATGGGGTCCTATCCTACCATGATTTGTTTTTTTTTTGGGAATTTCATTTTCATTTCTTTTCTTCTTTCTCCTTTTATTTTATTTTCCTTTTTATATTTTTTCCTTTTTATTTAGCAAAATGCATGAAAGAATTTTGGGGAAACATCCTTTTGGTCTTTTCCCTGCTGCAAAGCTATTTCAGCGCTTGCGCATTTTATTTCTTTTTTGGGTTGCACTTGCTTCTTGCTCGGTTGCTCTGAATAAGACCTCTTTTCAACAAAGAACAATTTGTTAGCTTGAAACGGTGGTTGGTTTTGTAGCCTTGATCATCCCAATTGCTTGATCCCGGCCCCATTTCCGTTGCGAACTTTGCTGCCTGCTGGCTTTGAGGGTGAATCTCTTTTCAAACCAAGGGGATTCAACTTTTAGGATTTCATGATGACTTGCCAGTGTAGGCTTTGGCCCTTTCACTTTTTCTGCTCTTAAGACCTTTGTTTTTGACTTTCTTTCCTTTCCTCTATCTTTTCTTTGAAGCATTAACTACCATGGTCAATCGGGATTGGACTGACGCACCCGCTGAGGCTGGGTGTTTTCTCCGGCTTTTGCCAGACAAAGCCCTATAGAACCAGTCGTGTCACCTTTTCTTTGTAATAGTTCCGGAATCAGAGTTAAACTGAAAGTGATTCAAAGAAAAGTATGCAAAAGGCAAGCATATGAGTTTGAAGAGAAGCGTCCCTTTCAGGGGGAAAAGAAGGACTTATCTGGGGTGCATGCTGGCTTCAAATGAACATGACATGCTTCTTGGACTGGACGCCCGACCCACACAAACTTTCAAGCTTCTCGCGAACCCATTGATCCACACTTCAAAACCAGGGAACTTTGCCAGGACTCTTGTAGTGGTGAGATGTCTTCTTTTCGGCTGACATCACCCTTTGTGGGTTTTCACCAATCGACCTTTCTCATTTCTCTTCTCACCGTCGCCCGATAGTGCTCTTTGCGAGTTTTCACTAAGCGGACTCTCTCATTTTCAAATTCTCTGCTCACCGTCGCCTCATGGTGCCCGAAGGTTTTCACCGATAAGACTCTCTCATTTTATTTCTCTCAATTTGAATTGTATCAGATTCCAACAATAACGTTTTCCACTTCCCTGCCTTTGCCAATTGATCGGAAGGACTTGAACAAGGACTTTGGGTAAAAAGAATTTTGGGCGAAACTACAACTTTGGAACCGTTTCGGCGGATTCATAGTCGAACCATCATATCATCTACCTCAGTTTCAGTTTTTGGGGAAATTGGGATTTTTGTTTTGGTGTGACTGAACCTCAGGGAGAGGCTGCCTACGTATACTTTCGGAATCAAGTCAGACGTAGTTCAGGGAACAGTTTTTGTTTTTGTTTTGTTTTTTTTTCATTTCTTTTCTTTTTCTTTTTCTTTTTCTTTTTATTTTCTTTCTGTACTTTCGGGTTCCAAAGACGGTGAACAAAGAAGCATAACCGGCTCAAAGGGTTTACGAAGGATTGATAGTGTTTGGGGTAGCGGGAAAGAAAGCCTTCGTCATCTCAATTACACAAAAGACATCGTCGCATGAGGTCTAGACATAGTACCTTTTCACTGCATCTGCATTGACTGGTGTTTCAGGACCATTTCCTTTGATGTCTCCTAGATACAGTGCTCCTCTTGGCAATATCTTCCGGATTATGTATGGACCCTTCCAATTAGGAGCAAACTTTCCTTTTGCTTCCTGGTGATGAGGGAGAATGCGTCTGAGCACGAGCTGTCCCACTTCAAAATTCCTGGGACGAACTTTCTTGTTATAGGCGCAGGCCATTCTTTGTTGGTACAACTGCCCGTGACACATTGCGGTCATCCGTTTTTCATCAATTAATGACAACTGCTCCAGACGGATCTTAACCCACTCACTGTCCTCAGTTTCTGCTTCAACAATTATGCGAAGCAAAGGGATTTCTACTTCTACAGGTATGACAGCCTCAGTTTCGTAAACCAACAAGTACGGGGTCACTCTGATTGATGTACGCGCTGTGGTACGATACCCGAGTAATGCAAAAGGCAGCTTTTCATGCCATTGCCTGGAGCTTTGAATCATATTTCTCAAAATCTTCTTGATGTTCTTATTGGATTTTGGCCGATAAGGAGTAGAGTTTCTATGCGTTATCTGGAATTGTTCACATACCTCTCTCATTAGACGACTATTCAAGTTTGCAGCATTGTCGGTGATGATAGTTGCAGGAATACCAAAGTGACAAATGAGATTGGAGTGCACAAAGTCTACCACAACCTTCTTGGTAACTGACTTGAGTGTGATGGCTTCAATCCATTTTGTGAAGTAATCGATTGCAACCAATATGAATCTATGCCCATTTGAAGCTTTCAGCTCGATTGGTCCAATGACATCCATACCCCAGGCAACAAATGGCCAATGTGCTGACATCGGATGAAGCTTTATTGGAGGTGCATGAATCAAATCACCGTTCACCTGGCATTGATGGCATTTTCGAACAAAGCTGAAGCAGTCTTTCTCCATAGTTATCCAGTAATACCTCGCCCGCAGGATTTTCTTTGCCAACACATAACCATTCATATGAGGCCCGCACACCCCTGTGTGTACTTCATGCATGATTCTTCCGGCTTCTTCGGCATCAACACATCTTAGCAAATTGAGGTCCGGGGTCCTTTTGTACAAGACATCACCGTTTAAAAAGAAACCACTCGCATGCCGTCTAATGGTTCTCTTTAGATCTCCAGTGGCTTGCTCGGGGTATTCTTGTGTTTTCAGAAATCTTTTGATATCATGATACCAGGGCTGAATGCTGGGTTCCGCCTCGACCGCATTACAATACTCGTGCTTTTCTTCGATTTGAATCTCCAGAGGATCAATATGGCCATTTCCTGGGTAGGATAGCATTGAAGCTAGAGTGGCGAGTGCATCAACTAGTTTATTTTGACATGGAGGAATATACCTGAACTCTATTGACTTGAAGCGTTTGGTGAGATCTTCCCATGTTACCGATAGGGAACGAGCTTAACATCTCGAGTTTCCCACTATCCCTGGGCTTGACAGATAATCAAATCAGAGTCCCCCATGAACAATAAATCTTCAACATCCTAATCGATTGCCATATTCATGCCCATGATGCAGGCTTCATACTCAGCGGTATTGTTTGTGCAGAAGAATCGGAGCCTAGCTGTTGCCGGGTAGTGCTGACCATTGGGTGAAATCAAGATTGCCCCAATGCCTACACCTCTAGCATTTACTGCTCCGTCAAAGAACATTTTCCAAGCACGAGTGTCCTCCGAGATTGCTTCTATAGAATTTACCTCTTCATTCGGGAAGTATGTGCTTAATGGTTGGTATTCCTCGTCAACCGGGTTTTCAGCCAAATGATTTGCCAACGCCTGGGATTTCATTGTCGTGTGAGTGACATAGACTATGTCAAATTCAGTGAGCAAGATTTTCCATTTTGCCAGTCTCCCAGTGGGCATCCGTTTCTGGAATATGTACTTCAAAGGATCCAACCTGGTTATAAGATAGGTAGTGTAGGCTTGAAGATAATGTCTCAACTTTTGAGCGACCCACGTCAAGGCACAACACGTTCTCTCCAACAAAGTGTATTTGGCTTCGTAGTTGGTGAACTTCTTGCTCAGATACTAAATTGCCTGCTCTTTCTTGCCGGTTATATCATGCTGCCCAAGAACACAACCAAATGAATTTTCCAACACTGTCAAATACAAGAAGAGAGATCGCCCAGGCTCAAGTGGGACCAACATTGGAGGATTTGATAGATATTCCTTGATTTTGTCGAAAGCCTCTTGACATTCAGATGTCAATTTGATTGCTGCATCTTTCTTCAATAGTTTGAATATGGGCTCACATGTGGTAGTCAGTTGAGCAATGAACCGACTGACATAGTTTAACCTGCCTAATAAGCTCATCACGTCCTTCTTAGTTCTTGAAGGAGGTAAATCTCGAATAGCCTTTATCTTTGTTAGATCTAACTCGATACCTCTCCTACTGACTATGAAACCCAGAAGCTTGCCTGATAGGACTCCGAAGGCGCATTTAGCCGGATTCAGCTTCAAATCATACTTGCTCAATCGTTCAAAGAACTTTCTCAAATCTCGCACGTGGTAACTTTGAGTTTGGGACTTAATGATTATATCATCCACATACAACTCTATCTCTTGATGCATCATGTCGTGGAAAATGGCAGTCATGGATCTTATATAGGTTGCTCCGGCATTCTTTAACACAAATGGAATGACCCGGTAACAGTAAGTACCCCAGGGTGTAGTGAAGGCTGTCTTCTCGCCATCTTCTTCATCCATCAACACCTGGTGATATCCTGCCTAACAATCCACGAAGGACTGTATTTCATGTTTGGCGCAGTTATCAACAAGGATGTGGATGTTAGGCAAAGGGAAATTATCTTTGGGACTCGCCCTATTCAAATCTCGATAGTCCACACACACCCGGGTTTTTCCGCCCTTCTTTGGTACTGGAACTACGTTGGCTAGCCATGTGGTATATCGCACCACTCGGATTACCCCCGCCTTCAGCTGTTTTGTGATTTATTCTTTGATCTTATCACTGATATCAGTCTTAAACTTTCTTTGCTTTTGCTGAACTGGAGGACAATCAGGGTAAATTGGTAATTTATGCACCCTAGATCCACGCTCAGTCCTGGCATGTCATCATATGACCAAGCAAACACATTTTTAAACTCAAACAGGAGTTGGATTATTGCATCTCCAGTTTTGTCATCCGTGTGAATGCTTATTTTGGTTTCCCTTATTTCTTCGGCTGTTCCCAAATTAACCGGTTTGGTGTCATTCAGATTCGACTTAGGTTTGTTCTCAAATTGTTCCAATTCTCGGTTTATTTCCCTAAAAGCCTATTCTTCATCATATTCCAGTTCTTGATTCATTATTTCACAGTTAGACAACGTGTTTGAGTCTGGGCATGAAGTCCGTAAGCATGTCATGTTATTTAAAGCCGCATTATTAGAACTGAAAAGAAAAAATGAAAAGAGAAAATAACAAAAATCCGAAAGAATAAAGAGAAAAATGGGAGATGAAATATTGATTTCATTTCTTGGAATCTGGAAAGATAACAAGGTTTACATTCAGGAATTTAAAAAGACAAGAAACTAAAAGAAACATCCGAGTTACACCCTGAAATAACTCGAGATGCAGAAAAGGTGACAGGGCTAGTCTACCGGGACTCCCGCCTGATGGGGAATGGCGTAGCTTTCCAGTTTTGGAGTTTAGCATCTGGTCCCATGTAGAGCACCTCAGCGGTGTTAGTACCTTCCCTTGGATGAACCATGTTGGTTTCATAAAGCATTTGTCTCACAGCTCCACATATATCTTCGATTTCCTCAGCTGTGAACACCTCATCCTCCTCTTCTTTGCCATACTTAGGCTTGACAAAAATATCATAGAGGTGTGGCAATGGTTGTGGCAGAACTCATCCTTCCTTCTTTCTTTCTTCGGCCCATTTCTCATCATCTGAGGTAGGGAGGAAGCCTATCCCGAAGAACTTTTCTGCTGTGGGTAGATTCACCGACTCAGATATTCCTTGTAAAGCTTTTCCCAACCCTTTTCCTGGTTTGAAACCGTGTCTAATCATCTCTTTGGACACCATAATTGAAGCATTAGACAGGAAAGGTTGGAGGCACGGATTTTTCTCCTCGTACTGATCTGCCACCACAATTTCAAAGGCTTGATAAACAATATGCTCACTTCCTTCCCTCGCCTCCAAGCATGGGATAGATGGGTCACGATAGATGGACTGCTCGCCTTCTCTGTGGACCACGATTTCCTGATCTTCATATTTGAATTTCACCATTTGGTAGAGGGTAGAGGGCACAACTCCTGCGGCATGGATCCAAGGCCTTCCCAGAAGAAAATTGTAAGATGTATCCATGTCTAACACCTGGAAGGTTACCTCGAAATCCACTGGGCCTATGGTTAATATCAAATCAATTTCACCGATGGTATCCCTCTTAATGACATCAAAAGCTCTCACACAAACATTATTGGGACGAATCCTTTCTGTCCCGATTTCCATTCTTTGTAACGTGGAGAGTGGGCAAATGTCAACCCCCGAATCTCTATCCACCATGACTCGCTTGACGTAGTAACCTTCACCCTTGACATTCATATGTAAGGTCTTGTTGTGAGCTGCTCCCTCTGGAGGCAAGTCATTTTTACTAAAGAAGAGGTTATTGACGGCGAAGAACCTTTCTGCCGTTCTTTCAAGTTGTTCAACTGACGTTTCAATTGGAACATACGCCTCATTCAAAGTTTTCATTAAGATCTTCTGATGTTCGGAGGATTTCGTCACCAATGATAGCAGGAACACTTGTTCAGGGTATTTCCTCAATTGCTCTACTGTTTCATAATTAGGCATCTTCATTTTCTGGAAGAAGGCCTCTGCTTCTTCAGCACTCACAGTCTTCTTGGACGGAAAGCGCTTTCGTATGGCACTATTTACCTCATGTACATTTGAATATTTTTCAACAGAGACTTTTCCTGGAGGTTCTCCCAAAATTTCCTTGCCCTTGTATGTAACCACTGTTTGCTGGTAGTTCCATGGCACTGCAGAGGGTTCTGTCATTGGCTTCTGTGGTACGCATCCAATAACCACTGGCTCACTCTGTCGAGGCGGTTTAATTGTCCCCCGTACCACATAAGCTCCTTTCGTTCCCTTTTTTCACTTCAAACTTCTTCGGAGTGCTCACAACTAGTGGTTTCTCTTGGCGACCTCGTGGAACATAAAGAACCCCATTTTTAGGAGGCACCGTCTCTGCTTTTGTTTCAGTTTTCTTCTCAGGCTTAGTTTTAGCAATTTTATTCTTCTTCTCCCCCTTTTCCTACTTCGGGGCTGCCTTGGGCTTCCTTTCTGCATCAGCGATAGCAATTATGGCTTTCAGGGCTGGATCAAATTCCCTGTGTTCACAAATCATCCCGATTACCTTCCCGTTGTTGTGAGCGAGCAACAGATTATTGGTAACATTCGAGGATTCTTCGTCCCTCAACACTATTTTTCCTTGTTCGATCAAATCTTCCACAGCTTTCTTCAATGTCCAGCAGTTGTTAGTACTATGCCCTTCAGCTCCTGAGTGATAAGCATAGCGGATGCCCCGTTGATAGGATGGTGATTCCGGGTTCTGCCTATTTTGGGGAATAGGTTATAGCAGATTCATCTGTACAAGCTTCGGGAATAGACTGGAGTAGGGTTCACCAATCAGTGTAAAATTTGGTCTTCTGGGTGGTTCCCGTGGATGGAAGTTATTTTGTGGTGGTCCGGGATTATAGTGGCCCTGGTAAGGAGGCTGGTTTCTTTGGAATGGAGGTTGACTTCTGTTGGCTTGTGGCTGCGGTCGGCCAAAAGGTTGAGCATTCATGACCGCATAAGGTGGGGGAGCATAAGTCATATCAGTAGGAGGATAGTAGTGTTGAGGGGTTCTTTCAGAGAACACAGGTCTAGGAGCCCGATATCTTCTTCCTCCTGATGCTGCCATAACTGTTTCTTCTTTCTTTTTACCTTTGGCCATTCCTCTAGACCCGCCTTGGATGGCTCTGGAGGTTGCTCTTATGGCTGACTGGCTCAAAATTCTACTCGTTTTCAGACCATTTTCTACCATTTCCCCGATTTTAATAACCTCTGCAAAAGGCTTGCCCATGGCGGATATCATATTCTGAAAGTAATCTACTTCCTGGGCCTGCAGGAAAACAATGACCATCTCTACCTCATCTATTGGAGGCTTCACTCTTGACGCCTGTTCGCGCCACTTAATTGCGTATTCTCGAAAACCTTCCGAGGGTTTCTTCTTTAGATTCGCCAAGGAGTTCTTGTCCGGTGCAATGTCTATGTTATACTGAAATTTCCTGATAAAGTCTCTGGCAAGATCATCCCAAATATGCCAGCGTGAGATGTCTTGGTCCATATACCACTCTAAAGCAATTCCGATTAAGCTTTCCCCGAAATACGCCATCAACAATTCTTCTTTGCCACTGGCCCCCCGTAGCTGATTACAATACTTCTTCAAGTGAGCAATGGGGTTTCTGTGCCCGTCATACTTTTCAAATTTTGGTGTTTTGAGCTCGAGGGCAAGTGTACATGCAGGAACATACATAGGTCTGTATAGGAGACACACTTTTGCCCGTTCAAGCCTTGCATATTTTTTAAGCTCTACTCGAGGCTTCTCATCCTCTTTGCCATCTCATCCTGCTCTGGGGCTTTGGAGGTTTTGTATTGCCCCGGTGTAGGCTCGTATGGCGATGGCTGAGAGTAAGTATATTGAGGATAATGAGGAGGGTCAGCTTGAAAGACGAGATTTTGGAATGTGAACACCGAGGGGTCTAAAGCATGCTTCGGTAGTGGTGGTTGTGTGGTTGCAGAGCATGGTGGAGCCGTGAAGATCTTGGGAGCTGTTCTAGATGGAAACACCTGGGGGCAAACCTTAGAAGGTGTTCCTAGGAAGTGAACAGTTATAGTAGGTTGCCCCAAAGGAGTGTTTGGGTGTCTGATGGGGACAGTAGTAGCGCCTCCAGATCTAGGGAATAACTCCGAAAATACAGGCATGGTGCTTGGAGGTTCCTTTCCATTGTTCCAAGCGTCTCACATTTCCATCAGTCACAGGCGCAATATCCGATTTTCTTCAGCTGTAATGGATTCAGAGGCCGGGACCCCCGAGATGGGGTTGTCTTCAGTAATGAGAACTGGTGGCAGAGTCATTTCAGATGACCTCTCTGTACTTCCTTTTGATCTGGTGAAATATCGATGTGAGGCCAGCTTACCACAAACAAACCACTATTTCTAAAAAGCTCAGCTGGAATTGTTAGCAACAACAGTTAGTTTGAAACAAATAACAGATAGGTAAATGCACATTGGAATGTGATGCACCTATACAGTTAAATGAATAGCTATATGTTTTCTACGATTGCATGCGTCATCCCGGCTTTCCTCTTGTTCGCTTCGCTTTTCTTCTTCTTTTTGTTTTGTTTTCTCTCATTTTCTTTTCCTCTTCTCTCTTTATTTTCCTTTTATGCTTTTCTTTTCTTTTTCTTTGGCCATGGTTTTTCACTCAATACCTTATTGCTTCCTTTGTGTTTCTGTTTCTCTCTTGGTTTTCCTTATTTCCCTCGCATTTCTCTTTTTCTCTTTTTCTTAGGATTACGGTCGAATCTTATATAGATTGCCTACGTATCATGGCCCACATAAATCAGACCAGGCGTAGTTCTTGCAAATAAATGCAAAAATAAGGAAACAAGTTTTTGGGAATTTTCAATTTTTCATTAACAACAACTGCAATTACAAACGCTACTAGACTATTTGTTTCTCTTTTCTTGAAAAAAGAAAATTACAAAAATAGACTCAAAAGCAAAAATACAGACTCAACTAACTAGGAATACATCAAAGCTTCAAATACTGGGGCCCGTGGGGCATCATTCGGCATCGTCGCGGGCCTGCGTGCAAGACCCCTTTGCAACTGCTCTAAATCATTCATGACCTGGCGAACAAATATCATCACCGAGTCAAAGAAAGTGGTACGACCCATCTATTCGCTGGCCTGACACTTCATAACAATATAGTTTGCAATGCTTCTGATCCGTTCCCTGATTCGGCTCTCTTCTTAGAGGAGTCGACTTATTTGTTGGGTACGAGCCTCTAGCACCTGAGAGTCCTGGAAGTTAAGGTCTTGTAGCAATTTTATTTTCTTTTCCATCTTGGCGATTAACCCATAGCAATGGACCCTCTCGGCCTGAAATTCTTTGTATCGTCGGGCTGCCTTTTCTTCAAGGGTATTCATTTTTCTTTTCATGTTAGCAATGGTTCCCTCATAGTTTCTCTTCATTTGTTGTACAAATTGGGCTCTTTCTTTAGTCTTCTTGGCCCATTATGCCCGAAGTCTTGCCATGTTCCGCTCAAATTTTTCCAGTTCTTCCTAGCAGTGCAAGACTTGCTTCTTTAACCCTTTAATCAACCTTTCATCAGACGAACTTCTTTCTTGATTCCTGGCATCTATTTTCATTTGTTGAATTTGGGCCTTGAGAGCTTCATTATCCTGGGCTAATTTCTTTTTATCACCTTCATCAGCTGCAGCCTGTACACTCTTCTCAAATTGAAGATCTCGGACCTGTTGCTCCAACTTTCCTATTCTTGCTCGGTATTCCCTTTCCTTGGCTTGCCAATCCCATTGAACCTGGGCCCCGTCGGTGAATTGCTGCACGTGTGGCCTTTTAGAGGGTCTCTCAAGGATTTGAAACCTTTTGCCAAACCAGGTCAAGTATTTGGGATCTACCTCGCCCCTAGCTTGGTCCTATACTATGGTCTTAGGCTCGAGGTACCTGCACTCATTCCATATTTGTCGGATTTTTCTTTTCCGGAATGCAGCTTTTGGGCCTAATTCAATGACTTGCCCGCTCAGGTCTTCATCATTATGAATAGTTTGGAATCTTCGAAGTTGCTTGAGGACTCGGTAGGGAGCATAATTTTGGATGCTTCGGATACCCATCAGAAGAATGTAAGGTACATCTGCCGATGTGTACACAACCTCGGTAGTGGGAAGCCATCCAAAAGCCCATTCGACTTTATCCGCCGTCAAAGATCTCAAGCATGATGACCAAGCCTCTGTGCCCTCGGGGAACTCAATACCTGTTACCCAGGTCCCGAATTCTGCAATACAACTCAGCCGGGTTAAATCGTAGTTCATATACCCCATGCGATGACAAAGGTGCTCCTTTATCCACAACTGTAATAGCAGATTACAACCTTGAAAGAATTTTACACCTTCTCGACACTTGGTCAAAGCTCGGTACATTTCCGCTACAATCAAGGGAACCACCGCGCTAGTAGGTTTCTTAATGGCAACATCCAGCATTCCTACAAGGCCAAGGTCTATGTGACCATCTTTTCTTGGACAAACCACAATTCCCAGAAAGGCTACCATGAAGGCTAATCCCCGTCGGGCTTCCCATTTGTCTTTGTTCCCGGCATGTGTCAAACCGGTGTTGGACTCTTCAAAACCTTTTGGGTTACCATACTGGTGATATAAGAAATGCAGTGTGCAACACCCTTCTTCTAGATACAGGTCTTAAATGTCCCGACTGATGCTTAACAAGTCCAAGAACCTATGAAGGGTTACCGGTCATGGGGCAAATGGGTATCTACTCCGGAGGTTCCCGTTGAGACCTGCGTATCCCGCAATCTCTTCTAGTGTAGGTGTGAGTTCAAAATTTGAAAACCAGAATACATTACGGGTCGGGTCCCAATATGGTATTAGTGCCTCAATAATATCCTTCCTCGGTTTGATGTTCAATAAATCGATGAGACCGCCCAAAATATTGACCATAGTGTCTCTTCTTCCCTTTCCCAAATCATGCCACCACATTTGGAGTTTCAAGGGGATATCGCTCAGGACTGAGAAGGTTTCGACGTTACTTGGATTCATCTTGCACATTTATTTGAAGGGGGATTTAATGATTTATTTTATCCTAACAAAGAAAAATGGTTATTTATACAAAATTCTTTATTTAGAAAACCAGGACTTGATTTTGCAAATATGGCATTTCAGCACTTCTGGAAGGAAGATTTTAAGGCTGTGCCCACAAACCATTTGAAAATGACTCAGGGTGGCTATTCTTGCAAAAACAGCCTTCCGGCGTCCTTTTGGGGACATTCTACTTATTTTAAACAAGAATGGTATCACCCGACTTATTCATGACAAAAATTAAATTTTTTACATTTTTGGGCTATTTTTGCAAAAGGGAGGTTGGACCCGATGAGGGTTGACTACGTATCCCACATCCGGTGAGAATCAAACCATCGTAGTTCAGGCAGCTTTTCCAAAATCAAAACTATTTTAAACAACAATTTTCCTTCTATTTTTTCAAATATGTTTTCTCTTTTTCTTGCTTGTTTTCATTTTTTTCAAAAATCCGGCAGCATTTCGGTACTATTTGGGCATTGGGGTTTTCAAAATAAATGGTCACCCTCACTTAGTCCTAACACTGCAAATTTTTCTCACTTTGCACTCATTTAGACAAGCCGGTCAACATGCAAAGCCGAGAAAATAAATGCACAAGTAGCACTTAAGATGCATCAGGGTGGTCAATTCATTTCAGCTCACTTGTCCTAGAAGGACCCAACCGCTGTGTTGAGTCCCCTAAGTTAAATGCACATGATGCAAACAAACGTCCTACTAGGGATCCAGCATGAGTTTTTGTTTTTCTAGGTTTAAACCCTAGATTTATTGGTCTAGACCTGGTTTACCAGAACGGACAACACGAGCCGAGGGGGAGGCAGCGTACCGGGGATACAGAAGCTCTGCCGGTTTAGCAACTTATCCAACCTCGTTCTAAATTGGGAAAGAATCTAAACAGAAGAGAAGCTACACGAAGTGTACCCTTCTCAATGATGTAGAATACTCAGAGAGAGGAAGGGATTCACGGCAGTTTATATATACAATTTCAACAAATATCACAGCGGTAAAACATTTAGCACATATAGCATGGAACATATTGAAAAATCAGATAAAGCCAAATATAACAATTATACTAAGCTTGAATTCTTGAACCTTGAATCAAAATTCTGGGTTCATATCCTCAGCAGAGTCGCCAGAGCTGTCACACCTCCTTTTTACACACCTACTCCGAAGGATAATGTATAAGGGTGTTTTCCATTTAAAGTGACATTATTCAAAATGGGATTATTTATTTATTTTTTAGAGTCGCCACTTGGTATAGGATTGGCTTTTGGTGTCCTAAGTCACCGGTTTAACTTAAATCCCAAATCGAGGAAACTTTTCGACTTCCCAATTAGAGTTAGCGAACCAGAAATTCTGAATAAGGAATTCTGTTGACCCGAGGGAAGGTGTTACGCACCCCGGATCCCGTGGTTCTAGCACGGTTGCTTAGATTATTATAAATGACTAAAATTTATTTTTTATACATGTCCCAACCTACAATGCAATTTTAGGATTATTTACTGCTTTAGTTAATTTTTACAAAAGTGAACGCCGTTTAAGAACATATTTTTGGATCACGTCACATAAAATGCACCCGGATTCTCGACACATTCTTATTCAACGTTTTGGGATTTGGATTTGGGTTACATGAAATGCACACTCGTATTTAAGAAGGTAAACTTATTAAAAAGCGCGCCTAAAGCGGCTAACGGGTTATTATCTTTGCGGGAGGCCGTGAAATTCTCTAAATGGCACGTCCTGAATTCTAAGTATTTTTTTATATAAGAATTTAAAGAGGGCCCCGCAATTTATGCATTTAGTTTGGCCAGGCTCATCTCATTTTTATTATATAAAGGCCAACCTAAAAGCAATCTATCATTTAACTATTGAATTTGTCTCTAAAGAGCCCTAGTTAATTAATGTTATAAAATTTGGGCCTCAAGTCCAACTCCGGATTCAAACAAAAGGGAAAATCTTTTAATTTGGACCCACTACCTAACTCGAAGGCCCAAATTTATCAACTGCTTTTTAAATTCTGACTTAACAGCCTAATTAACTGGACAATCTATTCACAAATAGGGTTGTTTGCCATTCGGGTTTCGATCCTATTTGGATGGTCTAGTTGCCATTTTAATTCTGTTGTTGCCTTGGCTCAATATTGAGCCCATGCAATTAATTCTCAGATCTGCAGGTAATTGGAAGCAATGTATCATGTATTCAAATCCAATATTGATTAAAACAAATATTCCGTGCTTATCATTGCATACAAAACTATTTAATCTAAGATTTATTAACTAATGACTTAAGCATTTTAAACAAGCCCAAATTGACATTCAACACATATGAAAAACTGACCAAGTGTCTTAGGCTTTATACAACAGGATCTTACACATATGTAAGACTGACGCTAAATATGCTATACTAGAGCCTTTTAAAAATGCATTTCGTAACATTCAAAAATCTGATGGTTCAAATATCCCATATATTCAAACATGATTCACGATGCAAGCTTAAACTGAGCTAAGTATACCTACTACTATTTGGAACCTGTTACACTAAACTAATGTTAATAGCTACACGATTATAGAGTTCAGCAGTCTATTACAAATGGAAAGTCCAAAACAGTCCAAATCAAATTTTAAAAGAAATAGTCCTAATTATACAGTCATGTGTCTATTGTTCAGGTAATACAACCAAATGATAAACATTAACTAACATCTAATTAATTATTCACAACAGAAAACATCTAATGGGCAGAGATCTGATGAACATTTTTCATTTCAACTCCAATTCGAAGCTACATTGATGCGAATTCGAAGATATGTACCTGGAATTTGAAATACAATGAAAAAAAGAACAGGAGTCAACGGGTAATGAAGATAAATTTGCAGTGTTAGCAACAGGAAATCACAACAATTTCAACTTTGAGTCTCAGCCACGAAAACCAACAAAATTGACCTAGAATTGACTCAAGTAGACCAGTTTTAGCTTGAAATTAATCCAGGACTCTCTAGCAAACTTCAACAGTCAAATTTTAAGCTAAATGATGCCAAATCAAAACCCTACAACTTGAAACTGAATCCAAAGTCTTAGTAGCACTGTATTTTGAGTTTTCAGCTGTATTTTTATTTTGTTTTTGGTTTTTCTGGAGATTTAGATCTAGGATGAAGTTTTGGAACTCTAGGAGTTCAAGTTTTGAATATTTGAATTTGAAATTCAAATTTCAGATCTTAAATTTGCAAAAAATGTGTATTTGGGAGAAATTTAGGAACTGGAATTTTTTTTGTAATTTTCAGATGTGTGAAACTTGTGAATGAAGGCACTACTGACTACCTTTTATAGGCAAAGCTAAGGAAATTTCAGATTTCCAACTTTACATTTTAATCCCTCTTTTAAATTCCAGTTTTAATCACTTAGTCCTCTATTTTCTGACTTGTTACTCAAGTTACTACACTAAAAGTGCTGAAATTTAAACTAAGGCCCTATTCTAGAAGGGTCTAGGGAGTTCTAGATTTATCTACCACATTTTCTCTACATAAGAATACCTAAACTACCCTTCATTCAATCCTAAAATTACTGAACTATCCTAACTAAAGCCCCAGCCCCTCTTTATCCTAGTTAAAATTCAACTATAGTTAACCCAAGTACTTCTAATTCAGCTATAACCAAATCAATTTAAACTAAACCTATCAAACTAATTAAAACTAAGCATTGAACTAAGAAAGTACTAATTACTGATTAACCTAAACTAAACAAGAATAAGGGAATACTAAAGAACAAATTAAGATTAAACAAAGCCCAAACAATATCGGTTAGAGACTTATCAAAACAGAAGATTGAACTGATGTCTAAAATTTAAATGAAACATAATTAAACTAAAAATAGAATAATTTCAAGAACAAAACAAGTATCGAATCAAAACAGAACAAATCCTAATCTGATAAAATCAAACTAATAATCAAACTAGAATCAGAAATCAAAACGAACTAGAATCAAACAGACAATGAGAAAGAAAATCAAGAACAAAATTAGAACAAAGTTGACCAAAATTAAAAACGAAAATTAAGCCAGAAATTAACAATTATGAGAACATATACAAAAGAAGAAAATTAAACAAAGAAGAAGGAAAAGAAACATAACTCAATGATATGGTCTTCTACTGGACTAACTTCGAATTTGATGATTTCTCCTTGGTATTTTGGATCACAACCGTCCTTAATCATGTGTTTTCATGAGAAAACACATGATTAAGTGCTATTATAGCCCAAAATCAAAGAATTCCCAACATTAAGGAATTAGGTTTTTTTTCCGGACAAAATTCGATTTGGAATTCGAAACGTTCGGGTGATATTCGAAGAAATTTGGTTGGAAATTGGGGATGAGGGAGGTTAGGGGAGTGTAGGGTGTAAGTTTGGTCGGATTTGGAAGAGGTAGGGTTTTGGCCGGAGTTTCAAATCAGGATTCGAGGAGTTTGGCTAGGATTTGAGGGAAAAGAAGTGTAGATTCGGAAAGAGGAGAAGGAGTAGCACCTAGGGTGTATTTTTGGGGTTCATCGGAGCATCGCCGCCAGCGGAGGCAATTTTCGGCCTGCGGCGGACGGTGGAAGGTGGAGGAGACACGGTGGTCTAATGGCGGGCGGTGGTGGGAGACAAGGGGTTAGGGTTGTACGAGGAAGGTGAATATTTGGTCTCTAATTTTGTAAAAGGATTATTACATTTTTATGTAAACTCCCTGAACGACTCTGGACCGTTGGATTGGGGATAATAGACGGCCTGGATTGCTTGATGGCAAAATGGCATCGTTTCACCTTTAATAGGGCAGGCCGAGTCTGTGGTTATTGGGCCGGGTAAATGAAACGGGTTTGGGGGTTTTGGGCCATTTTAAACAGATTTGGCCCTAAAATTGGTGGCCTATTTTTTATTTTAGATTTCTTTTATTTGTTTCTTCTTTTCTTTTGCTTTTTATTATTTTCTGATTTTATTAAATGTAAAATAAAAGACCCAAAGTGACTCTAAAATTATACTAATTGATTTCCAAAATTAAATAATTCCTATTTTAAAAATAAAACTTAAGACAAATTTTTAAAAATTAAATGTGGAAATGCAAAAGAACCATTTTTGTTATTTTCTTTATTTTTGTAATATTAAAATGCGTACTATTTTGTATTTTTGGAATTATATCAATTAAAATGCCCACAAAATGCAAACAAGACACAAAATCATGCAATTAATTCCAAAAATTCAAAGAAAAATCCTAATTCTAATGACTTTTTTAGGAGTAATTTAAGCATGGCAAAAATCACGCGCTCACATTGGAGACTGGAAGATTATCATATGCGGGTTAGCTTTTGGCTGTGGATGGCAAAATGTGGGCACGTTAGTCAGATATTAGTATGTGCTATAATTCAATCATTGTGGAACTTCGAAGGATTATTATTCGTTGTGTGTAATTGGAGTTGATGTGTGGTCCATTGGTAGACCTATACTGATATGTGTCCAGCATCGAGACAGTTTTGTTGACCGCGAGTTGCTGTTGGTGTAACGGATATGTTCTATCGGGTTTGCGTCATGTATGTCAATTGATTCACTGTGGGCGTAATGATTTGCTTTGGTTCCAGACATCAGATCATGCGTGGTTGTCAATTTCGAGCATAATGACTTTAGGTGTCCCATGTGGAGCAGTGTTTGGATAGGATCGCGCATTACAGCGTAGCTATGATCTTGCGGGTTATATTCGTGTGTTATATTCTATGATGTGAGATGGGCTCTCAGCCTTGTGTTGTGGTGGTACCGGTGGGCTTGAGTTACAGCTCTTTCATTTGAGTCATTTCCATGATTTGAGCATGTTCAGATCGTTGCTTATTTGTGCACGTATAATGCTAGTTATGACTTAGGCCGCTATTGATGTGTCGTGTCGCAAGAGTGGTGTATTGGACTAGGGGAAATCGTTGGGATCATTAATGAATACGAAAGGATCCAATTTCAGCTTGTTTGATGGATAAATATCGAGGTTCGACTCAGAAACTTGCTATGATCCTTGCCAAAGGAGAAGTAACCTTATGGATGGTTGATCTGAGAAATGGTTAAGATTTATTACATGTTTCCTTTATCATTGGCAGTGTGTGGAAGTGTTGGTTGAGACATTAGTTGTTAAGAGGTTTTCTATCGGTATTAGGTTGTTAGGTGTGTCACACCTCCTTTTTTACACACCTACCCCGAGGGATAATGTATAAGGGAGTTTTTCCAATTAAAGTGACATTATTCAAAATTGGATTATTTATTTATTCAGAGTCTCCACTTGGGATATGTTTGCTTTTGGTGTCCCAAGTCACCGGTTTATCTTGAATCCCAAATCGCAAAAATTTCGGCTTTCCGAATGAAGTATGCGAATCAGAAATTCTGAATAAGGAATTCTGTTGACCCGAAGGAAGGTGTTCGGCACCCCCCGAATCCTGTGGTTCTAGCACGGTCGCTTAAACTATTATAAATGGCTTAATAGCTGATTTTAAAACATGTTCATCCTATAGTGCAATTTTAAAATTATTTACTGCTTTTAATTAATTTTAAGGAAATTGTACGCTGTTTAAAACATATTTTTGGATCATGTGACATGAAATGCACCCGGATCCTCAATACATTTTATTCAATATTTTGGGATTTGGATTTGGGTCACATGAAATGCACACCCGAATTCAGGAAGGTAAAATTATTAAGAACGTGCCTAAAGTGACTAACGTGTTATTAACTTTGCGGGAGGCTATGAAAATTCACTAAACACGTCCTGAGTTCTAAATATTTTTAATAAAGTAATTAAAGAGGGCCACGCAATTTGTAAATTTATTTGGCGCGACACACCTCAAATTATTTTAAGGATCATCCTAAAATGATCTATTATTTTCTATTAATGATTGTCCCTAAAAAACATAATTAATTAGAACCACAAATTAATTATTATAGAAAGCATTAAAAGGCTCGGGCCTCAAGATAAAGTCCAAATTTAAACAAGAGGATCTTCATTATTGAAGACCCCTTTAGTTTAAATTTGCTACTTATCTTGTATAGCCCACGCTTAAACTATAAAATTGAACCAATAAATTGTAAAAGAATTTGGGCACTTAGTATTTGGGCTTCACGAACTAGCCCAGGCTTGAGGCGAAGAGCATCAGCCTTTATGAAAGGCTACCTCGTGTTGGGCCTCAACGCAAATCCAAACGAAGGCTGGCAACCATTTAACTCAAATTAACCTTTTCATACATACTCAGTTATGCTAAACAAGACAAAAACCTCTATTTTGAACTTGCATTCTTCGCGTGTCAATTCTCAAGGATAAAGACAATCAAGGTGAAATCAATTATACCATGAATTTTATGACAACAACTACCTGGTTTATGGAAAATACAGTGAAGATACATGAACAAATTCATCTCTAATAACCAAATCTATACGAGGAAGATGGTAAACTAATCCAAACTAATGAGCACCAGAAAACTACAATCGAATTAATTATTCTAGGCAGTCACGGGATCAACAGAGAAGTTCTAGGTCGATAAATATTAGGAGGTGTATGAACTAATATTGTTTTATAATAGGCCTACAACAGCGACACACATCATTTTAAAAATAGGAAAGTGCATTTAAAGCATGATGAATGCTTAAGACTATTAACACTGATATAGGCATAGTACACCTGTAACCATCTTCATGAAAATTCAAGCTAACATTTCTTTTAAATTCCAACTAACAGGATACCAAAACAAAAATCAACTACACTAAGCAAACACTATTGAATATCCTACTTGTATAATTTCTGAAAAAAAAGGAAAACAGTCCAGTTATTACAACCATCGAAAGTCCGGGTCATTTAAATTACAAATACTACTACTGTATAACCTAACATTCAAACTAATGTGCATACAAGTAAACTAAACATGAAAATAACATGAGTAATGTAACGACAGACTGGTCGTTTTGAGCCCTAGCGCATCGTTCAGAAGTTTGAGGCCATGAGCAGCTTCATTTCAGGTATTGTGACTGGATCGCATGGTCGGAATTTAAATTCGGGAAGATCGGAGTTAAGTTTAAATGAAAATTCTCATTTGAGAAGCTTAAAGTTGAAAGAATGAACTAGGATTAGAATTTTGAGTAAACAACCTCGGAATCAGGATCTGAAGGTTCCAGCAGGTTCGTATGATGATTCTGGACTTGGGCATATGCCCGGATTGGGTTTTGGGTAACCCGGGAGCATTTTGGCGCCTATTGTGGAAGTTAGCATTTTAGAAGGAATTTCTTAAGTTTGGCTTAGAGTGCATTTTAGTGTTATCATCCGTTTGGGATTCTGAGTCTGGGAATAGCTCTGTATGGCAATTCTAGAGTTGGGAGCGCGATCAAAAGTGAATTCGGAGATCCGTAGGTCCTTTTGGAGCAATTTGGCTAAAGTTAGAATTTGAAGGTTTTTGAGAAATTTGACCAGAGGTTGACTTTTTGATATCGGGGTCGGAATCTGATTCCGAAAGTTGGAGTAGGTCCACAATGTCAAATGTGTCTTGTGTGCAAAATTTGAAGTAAATCGGACGTGATTTGATAGGTTTAAACATCAGAAATAGAAGTTGGAAAGTTCAAAGTTCATAAAGCTCGAATCGGGGTGTAATTTACGGTTTTAGTATTGTTTGTTATGACTTGAGGCCTCAATAAAGTCCATAATATGTTTTGGAACTTGTTGGTATGATTGGTTGGGGTCCTCGGGTGGATTCCGGGTGGTTAACTGATCAAAAATGAAATTTTGAAGAAGGCTGAAGGATCTGGTTGCTGGTATTTTTGCTTATGCGGTTGGTTGATTGCAGAAGCGGCACCGCAGAAGCGAGCGGGGATGCAATTTTTGGTCCAAATCTTGAGGATCGCAGATGTGGTCTAAATTCCAAAGAAGCAAAACCGCATCTGTGGAAGGGGCATCACAGAAGCGAAAATGGGGGGTTCAGTGGCAGCCGCAGAAGCGGCTTGTTTTTCCGCTAAAGCGGAACCACATTAGTGGTTATATTTCTGCAGAAGCGAAAGTAGCTGGGGCAGTGTAATGTTTTAAGTTCGGGGTTGAGCTCATTTCAACCCCATTTTTCTTCCATTGGAGTCGATGGGGAGAAGCTTGGGGATACCATTTTCGTCACTTGTCATGAGGTAAGTAATTTATGCTAGCTTTGAGTTAAATACAAGGTTTATACATGGATTTAGGCATGGAAATTAGTATAAAAATTGGGGTTTTGGTGGAAAACCTAGAAAATCATATTCTTGGAATTTAGCCACGATTTTTAATATGGAATTAAGAGAAAATTTTGTATTTGAGTTCCTAAGGTCATGGGTAACCTTTATCTTCGAGAAATTTCGGAATCCGGGCACGTGGGCCCGAGGGCATTTTTGTCAGCTTTTCGTTCGGGGTTAGGAATGGTTATAAATTGGGTTGTAAAGTATAATTTATTATATATTAATGGATTTATATTATCATTGGCTAGTTTTGGAGAAATTTACGTTGGTGCAAGTCTTCGGAAGAATGTAGAATGCCGGTCGTAGATCTTCGGAGCGAGGTGAGTCTCCTTTCTAATTTTGTGAGGGAAAATTTACCACATATGTGAAATTATTGATTATGTGCTCCTATATGTGGGCGCTACGTACGCACGAGGTGACGAGAGTCCGTGCGTAGCTACTATTATGCTATTATCCGGGTAGTTAGGACCCATCAGCATGTTGTACTTGAATAAATTATGAACCCATCGATGACTTGAATTGTTTAAATCACCTTTGATTAATAAACGACTTTAAAAAGAGATTAAACATCATTTCCTGAATTGTTAAATAGAGAATTGGTTTTATTTGGATAATTATACCCCGATAAAATTCTAATTGGCTATCTGAGCATGTATCTTGTGTGTACCTGCGTCGCATGGATGATTTGCGAGCGGGGTAATGGATCACATTAAACTAATAAATGGAATTCTAAAAAGTCGTAAGCTTCGCTTCTCAAAATATTTAAAGAGAAGTGGCCTTTCTTGGATAATTGCTCCATGTTGACTTCTTGACTGATTGTCTGTCTGTGTGTGTTTATTTTGGACCTGGCTGAACACCTCGGCAGATTAATAGATGAATTTATAGACGCACTGTCGACCCTCGACAAGTGTACATTTATTTATGTTAGATTGGGCTGTCGCCTCGGTACGAGTTGTGCATGCTTGTATTGCTGCCTGGACTAATTTAAGTTGTTACATGCCTCACTCTGGCTCGAGATCATTTTGTTATAATGAAAAGAAATCGTGGAAAATTCCCTATGAAAGAATTATGTGTTTACTTGTTTCCTCTATCTGGATAAAAATCATGTTAGAAAATAAATCCGCTGTTCGATATGTATATTGAGAATAAATAACCGTTGGACCATTAGATTGTGTCAAAGTTGACCATCTCGTCTCTACCCCTTCGGGATTAGGCGGGACACTCACTGAGTACACGTTGATTACGTACTCATACTACACTTCTGTGCATTTTGTTGCACATGTATATATATACCTCTAGCAGCCTATTGGGCGTAGCAGCATGGATGACGCTGGGACTAGGTGAGCTGCATCATTGAGGCGACCACAGCTAGAGTAGTTCCTTCCAATGTACTGTATTTACTTTCCGTCTACTGTATTCCAGACGGATGTTGTATTTTATTTCTCTTATCAGTAGCCGCTCATGTACTTGTGACACTGGGTTTCTGGGATGTTTACAACGGATTTGTACTAATTGTTATTATTTAAATTTGAATTCTAGTAGTGAACTTTTATTTATAAAAATGGAAGGAAAAACCTTAGATTTTCAAAAGTATTAAAAGAGGAATTAATTGATAAGTTAGTTGGCTGGCCTGACAGAGGTGTCTAGCGCCACCACGACCCTTAGTGGATTTTGGATCGTGACAACATGGTATCAGAGCCCTAGGTTCCCGTCGGTCTCACGAGTCATGAACAAGTCTAGTAGAGTCTCGCGGATCGGTATAGAGACGTCTATACTTATCCTCGGGAGGCTGCAGTACTGTTAGGAGTACTTCCCTTCTTGATGTCCTTATCGTGCGATTCGATTCCTTTGAGGCTTATGCCTTTGATTCCTTCCCACTCAATCTTACATGACGCGAGCGCTTGTTATAAATCAAAAGTTGAAGGATTGCAGTAGCACTATAAATGTGGTGCGGGATGATTTTCCCAGTATAGTTGATTGGACTATTATAGTCGCATTATGGAGAGATATTATATTGTTTCAGCTCAGTAACAGAACTTCTAAGAGCCTTGAGGCTAGGCGCATGTTTCCATTATGCTTATGAGCGATTATTCCGCAGTGTTGTTGTAATGGTAGGGTGTTGCCCACGTGTCGGGCAGTGAATGAGTTGCAAGGAGGTTTACTCAGTATGTAATCAAGGGATTCAGTATTTCATTCCCGGTAGGGGAAAGTCAACGAACTGAGGATTGTCAGAAGTGGATCGGTAGAAGTAATGAAACGTGGTAATTGCAAATGTGGTGGAGTTCTCCTCTACATTGGGGGTGTTGTCGTCCTAATTAGACATACTATGTTTCTTGGTGTTATGATCTGCTACAATCCGCCTTTATAGCAGGATATTATGAAATAATATTGGAGTTACAACTGTTAGATATCGCATAATGCAGTGGTTTAAGATCGAATCAGAATTTCTAATGTTGACGGCTTGATAAAGATGACCTTTGTAAAGGTTTAAAGTTAGCTACAATGGTGGATTCAAGTGCCACGAAGATAGATTTCATTGAAAGCGACAATCGAGCAATAAAGTATGAGGAAGGACATGTGGGAAGTGTCAGGTGGTGTTTAAAACTTTTGGAAGGCGAAGTATGAGGAGCAAGGTCGAGTGGTTAATTAAAGATATGAGTTCCGCCTAAGTGGGAGAGTGGCGAGGGTTGAATATGGGCTTGGTAGTAGGATGACTACGCTCCTTAAAACGAGTTAGGATCGAATTGCGGGATTTTAATGATTGGTGGTTGAAGCCTGCAGGTATGATGTGAAGTGTGGGATATTATGCGGTAGAAGATTGATATGGCGGAAAGGAGCTGCTTGAAATAGAGGAGGGTGCAGCATAACCCTGAATTGGAAGGATGTTGTCGCACAGTTAATTGAAGTCCGCGAGGGGCGTATGGGCTTGTGCAGTTGGAAGGTGAGCTCGGATTCAGGATGGGCTATTAGTGTTGTAGTGAATGTACCCCGTGAAGCGGCGTGGGAAGATATCGGGAGGTGATTCCCCTTGGTGGGTTATTCCCCGTGAGCAGGTTAGCGGTCGCGTGCTTGGCAAAGCTTCTGCAAAGAATTATATTGGTTGTTCAACAAAGGGATCGGTCGTGCGAATGTGGTTGATGATTCAGAATATGAAAGATGGGGATTTACAGGGAGATTCCGAGAAATTTTGATAACTTATGGCGCGAGGTTATGCCAATAAGAGGTAAAAAGGTCGGGCGAACTCAAGAATGGTGAAATGATGGCTTCAAGCAACGTGGGAGAGTCCCACCGCTTATGATTGGGCTGTATGATTAACTACTTGCGTGATTTCTGGTTATTAGCATATTGATGGATTAATTCAGCTACGAGAAAAGACCATAAGTAGTAAATTGAGCGGAGGAATTATTAAGGATGTGCTATGGTTAGCCTTATGGGCTCATGTTCGAACTTGGGAAAAGATTCAGAATTTATGCCTTGTATAGAAGCGGGTTTAAAGGGGAGTGGTTCTGCCAGGTGCTTCGTTGAGAGGGTATTAATGTGCTAGAAGATTCATGGAGTTGATTATATTCGGGACCAAGTCAGGGCGGGTGGCTCTCAGTAACGGTCCTAGTGAATTCAAGAGGTAAGGTGTGGTGCCTAATGATGTCGAGCTTGTAGGTACAATTAAGAATCAAGCTTTGCTGAAATTTATGAGAAGGTGCCCAGGATGTTCTATAATATTTTGACTTGTGGCGTAGCATTTGAGTGATATGGAATAGTTCGTCGGAATGGAGACAGCCTGGTCTCGTGATTCAAGGTCACTCGGGGCGAGTGTAGATGGAGTATGTTATTTGTTGAATGGAGTTAGTCTTATTTTTAAGGCAAGTAAGGAGGAATTGGAGGAAGGTAAATTGATTAGCCATAATTGAATTGGCATATTGGGGCCAATGATCAGTTCGGTCAGCGAGATCAAGTTATGTGTATGATTTGTGGAGGTACGTGTGAGGCCTGTCGGCCGCCGTGATTGATAATTTATCAGGGGCATTCTTCTGTTGTGGTTTGTTAAGTGGAAGAGGATTCCGGAAGGGCTATGATGGCTTGGACCACTACTTACAGATTTGCATATCCTACGGTTATGGGTATTTACCTGTGTGTTGCTATGATTCTCCCGAAGTGAGCTAAGTGAACAGTTCGTATATGCCGAAGTGTTAAAATATTAATAAATTCGGAGTTATGATGAAAATCGTGTTCTATCATATGTTGGCACGTTAGGTGCAGTGAGTAGCATGGAAATACGAAGTGAGGATCAAGGTTGCAGTTCAGTGTTGACAAGGATGTCACGGGCTCGGATGAGCAAGGAAGGGGTTTAATGATTAGAGTAAATTAGAATTGTCCTCAGCGTCACCTGAGATCGATGTGTTGAGGAAGAGGTTTTTCATCTTGGTTAAGGATTCTGGATCGCTTTTCAGCGTTAGTGCGTCTGATGGTTTAGATGTGCGGACCCATTATTTATTTTGGAAGATTGTGGAAGCGTGTCCCACGGGAAGATTGTATAAGTGTGACATGTAGTCACTTGATTGGCTAAAGATTCAAACCAAGTATGAGGGTTGTGGTAATATCATTAATTTGAGAATTTATGCCTGGATGGCACTTTGTATATTGGGTTATGAACTGAGGAAGTTGCTCTGGTTATGATGTTTATTCTTATGTGATATAAGGTAAAGGGGAGTTACTACGGACCTTTGAAAGATCACTGTCCAAGTTGGTGCAATCAGAAATCGGCTTGACATCGGTGGATTGATTTATATGTGAACAGGGCTTTATATTGGGCTAGTTGTGTTCGCTTCGGCAAGCGTTCCTTATGGAGGAACAGTCGGGGTGTTATTTTGTCATCAGCTATACCAGGTAATGGTGTATTGCACTGTGTGAGTTGTGAGACGGCTTGGTAAATTCTTATGTGTTGAGGTTCCGCGTGGCGATGATGTTATGTGAGCAGAATGGCTCTTGAGATTTAGATTTTGTATCGCACCTCAGTTGTGCTTGAGCTTTGTAGCCTATGGCGCTATGTGTTTTCTCAGGGATGGTATTATGCACTTAGCGTGCTTATGATCAAAATTCGATATTTTTATTGTAATGAGCAGATTTAGCTCGAAGTGCAATCTCCTTATGTGAGATCTATGTGTGGATTGGGTGGCACGTCGCCATAGGTATGTTATTTAGATCGGGTTGCGCGCCGCAACAATGTGATGTCGAGTCTGGTCGTCTATATGTTAATTTTTTTGTGTGTTTCGCTTTCTATCTTCTAAAAAAGTCTGTATTAGTGCGGGGGTTAGGTAATTCCTTCCTGAGTTCAGTTTCCGTTTGTGCTGTGTTCGGATGGGTGGCCTATTGGCACATTGTGGAGTCATATGAGACTTGTAATCACATTCGGAGTGGCCTATTGCCTGAGCAGTTCGTACTGGGTAAGATGAGATTGTGGAATTTAGGATCAGTGCAATCTGATTATGTGAAGTTTATTAAGGAGCGAAGATCATTATTTGGTTCAGAATGTGGTAATGTTTCTTGTCAGAAGTATAGACTCCATGATTTGTTTACTCGGCAGTTGATTATGAATTTTGGCATCTCATCCATCGTGGAGGTATTGTAATGGTTAGAGTAAGACCTATGTAAGTCATGAGGTGCAATAGGAGCATAGGATTCGTGGAATTTTGATTAATTCAAACAGAAATGTTATTGTGGTCCTATGAGTAAAGTGATGCAAAGTGTGAATTCAGTAGAGTTATGCAATCATGTTTGAGTACAATGTACAGTGATTGATACGGTGATCGTATGTTGGAAACAGAACAGGCATAGAATTCTGGATATTGGAATTGGGCTCTAAGGCTTAATTGCTTGAATAAAAGGGGGTATCTTTAGAACTTATCGAGCTAATGTGCTCAACTGAGTTGTGGTAGCACGGGAAGGTGCATGAAGTGCTAAACAGTGATTTCAGACTACTCCAGTGTAGTTCTCAGCACGTTCGAGGACGAACGTATGTTTAAGTGGGAGAGAATGTAACGACCCGACCGGTCGTTTTGAGCCCTAGCACGTCGTTTAGCAGTCTGAGGCCATGAGCAGCTTCATTTCAGGTTTTGTGACTGGTTCGCATGGTCGGAATTTAAATTTAGGAAGATCGGAGTTAAGTTTAAATGAAAATTCTCATTTGAGAAGCTTAAAGTTGAAAGAATGAACTAGGATTAGAATTTTGAGTAAACAACCTCAAAATTAGGATCTGAGGTTCCAGCAGGTTTGTATGATGATTTCGGACTTGGGCGTATGCCCGGATTGGGTTTTGGGTAACCCGAGAGCGTTTTGGCGCCTATTGTGGAAGTTAGCATTTTAGAAGGAATTTCTTAAGTTTGGCTTGGAGTGGATTTCAGTGTTATCAATGTCTGTTTGAGATTCTGAGTCTGGGAATAGCTCCGTATGGCGATTCTGGAGTTGGGAGCGCGATCGGAAGTGTATTCGGAGGTTTGTAGGTCCTTTTGGAGAAATTTGGCTAAAGCTAGAATTTGAAGGTTTTTGAGAAGTTTAACCGGAGGTTGACTTTTTGATATCGGGGTCGGAATCTGATTTCGAAAGTTGGAATAGGTCCGCAATGTCAAATGTGACTTGTGTGCAAAATTTGAAGTCAATCGGACGTGATTTGATAGGTTTAAACATTAGAAATAGAAGTTGGAAAGTTCAAAGTTCATAAAGCTCGAATCGGGGTGTAATTCACGGTTTTAGCATTGTTTGTTATGATTTGAGGCCTCAAGCAAGTCTGTAATGTGTTTTGGGACTGGTTGGTATGATTGGTTGGGGTCCTGGGGGCCTCGGGTTGATTTCGAGTGGTTAACGGATCAAAAATGGAATTTTGAAGAAGGCTGAAGAATCTGGTTGCTGGTATTTTTGCTTTTGCGGTTGGTTGACCGTAGAAGCAGCACCGCAGAAGCGAGCAGGGAGCCGCAGATGCGGTTTTTGGTCCAAAGCTTGAGGACCGCAGATGCGGTCTAAATTCCGCAAAAGCGAAACCGTATCTGCGGAAGGGGCAGCCGCAGAAGCGGCTTGTTCAGTGGCAGCCGCAGAAGCGGCTTGGTTTTCCGCTAAAGCAGAACCGCATAAGCGGTTATATTTCCGCAGAAGTGGAAGAAACTAGGGCAGTATAATATTTTAAGTTCGAGGTTGAGCTCATTTCGACCCCATTTTTCTTCCATTGGTGTCGATAGGGAGAAGCTTGGGGATGCCATTTTCGTCACTTGTCATGAGGTAAGTAATTTATGCTAGCTTTGAGTTAAATACAAGGTTTATACATGGATTTAGGCATGGAAATTAGTATAAAAATTTGGGGTTTTGGTAGAAAACCTAGAAAATCATATTCTTGAAATTTAGCCACGATTTTGAGTATGGAATTAAGAGAAAATTTTATATTTGAGTTCCTAAGGTCATGTGTAACCTTTATCTTCGAGAAATTTCGGAATCCGGGCACGTGGGCCTGAGGGCATTTTTGTCAGCTTTTCGTTCGGGGTTAGGAATGGTTATAAATTGGGTTGTAAAGTATAATTTAGCATATATTAATGGATTATATGATCGTTGGCTAGTTTTGGAGCATTTTGCGTTGGAGCAAGTCTTCGGAAGAATGTAGAATGCCGGTCGTGGATCTTTGGAGCGAGGTGAGTCTCCTTTCTAATCTTGTGAGGGGGAATTTACCCCATAGGTGAAATAATTGATTATGTGCTCCTATATGTGGGGGCTACGTACGCACGAGGTGACGAGAGTCCGTGCGTAGCTACTATTATGCTATTGCCCGGGTAGTTAGGACCCATCAGGATATTGTACTTGAATAAATTATGAACCCATCGATGACTTGAATTGTTTAAATCAGCTTTGATTAGTAAACGGCTTTAAAAAGAGATTAAGCATCATTTCCTGAATTGTTAAACAGAGAATTGGTTTTATTTGGATAATTATACCCAGATAAAATTCTAATTGGCTATCTGAGCATTTATCTTATGTGTACCTGCGTCGCATGGATGGTTCGTGAGCGGGGTAATGGATCACATTAAACTAATAAATGGAATTCTAAAAAGACATAAGCTTCGCTTCTCAAATTTTTTAAAGAGAATTGGCCTTTCTTGGATAATTGCCCCCTGTTGACTTCTTGACTGATTGTCTGCCTGTGTGTGTTTATTTTGGACCGGGCCGAATGCCTCGGCAGATTAATAGATGCATCTATAGGCGCGCCGTCGACCCTCAGCAAATGCACATTTATTTCTAATGGACGAGTTGTGCATGCTTGTATTGCTTCCTAGACTTATTTAAGTTGTTACATGCCTCACTCTAGCTCGAGATCATTTTGTTAATAATGAAAAGAAATCTTGGAAAGTTCCCTATGAAAGAATTATGTGTTTACTTGTTTCCTCTATCTGGATAAAAATCATGTTAGAAAATAAATCCACTGTTCGATATGTATATTGGGAATAAATAACCGTTGGACCATTGGAGTGTGTCAAAGTTGACCATCTCGTCTCTATCCCTTCGGGATTAGGCGGGACACTCACTGAGTACACGTTGATTATGTACTCATACTACACTTCTGTGCATTTTTGTTGCACAGGTATATATATACCTCTAGCAGCCTATTTGGCGTAGCAGGATGGATGACGCTGGGACTAGGTGAGCTGCATCATTGAGGCGATCGCAGCTAGAGTAGTTCCTTCCAGTGTACTGTATTTACTTTTCGTCCTCTGTATTTCGGGCGAATGTTGTATTTTATTTCTCTTATCAGTAGTCGCTCATGTACTTGTGACACTGGGTTTCTGGGATGGTTTACAATGGATTTGTACTAACTGTTATTATTTAAATTTGAATTCTAGTAGTGAACTTTTATTTATAAAAATGGAAGGAAAAACCTTAGATTTTCAAAAGTATTAAAAGAGGAATTAATTGATAAGTTAGTTGGTTGGCTTGACAGAGGTGTCCGGCGCCACCACGACTCTCAGTAGATTTTGGGTCGTGACAACATGGTAGAGCCCTAGGTTCCCGTCGGTCTCACGAGTCATGAGCACTACATCAACACTCAACTATGGCATGTGGTCATACGAACAACCAAACACATATTTAAACTTAAAAATTGAGTTGGATTATTGCATCTCGAGTTTTCTCATATGTGTGAATGCTTATTTTTGTTTCCCGAATTTCCTCAAAAGTTCCCAAGTTAACCTACTCAGTATCATTCGAATTTGGCTTAGGTTTATTCTTAAATTGTTCCAGTTCTCGGTTTATTTCCCTAAAAGCCTCTTCTTCATCATATTTCGGTTCTTGGTTCATTATTTCACAATTAGACAACGTGTTTGGATCTGGGCATGAAGTCCGCAAGCATGTCATGCTATTTAAAGCCGCATTATTATAACTGAAAAGAAGAAATAAAAGTGGAAAATGAAGAAAATCAGACAGAATAAAGAGAATGAACGATGAAATATTGATTTCATTTCTTGGAATTGGGAAGATAACAGGGTTTACATTGGGAAATTTAAAGACAAGAAACTAAAAAAAACCGAGTTACACCCTGGAATAACTCGGAATGCAGAAAAAGTAGCAGGAGAGGTCTACCGGGACTCCCGCCTGATCGGAAATGGCGTAGTCTTCCAATTTTGAAGCTTGGCGCTTGGTCCCATGTATAACACCTCAGCGGTGCTAGTGCCCTCTCCCGGCTGAACCATGTGGGTTTCATAAAGTACTTTTCTCATTGCCCCACATATTTCCTCAATTTCTTCAGCCGTGAAAACCTCATCATCTTCATCTTGACTGTACTTCGGCTTGACAAAGGTTTCATACAAATGTGGAAGTGGCTATGGCAAAACCCATCCTTCCTTCTTTCTCTCATCTGCCCACTTTACATTATCTAGGGTAGGGAGGAAACCTATCCCAAAGAACTTTTCGGTCGTAGGCAGAGTCACCAGCTCAGATATTCCTTGCATAGATTTTCCAAGTCCCTTTCCTGGCTTGAAACCATGTCGGATCATTTCCTTGGCCACCATAATCGAGGCATTAGATAGAAAGAGCTGAGGGCAAGGATTTCCTTCTTCATGCTGATCCGCCACCACAACTTCGAATGCTTGGTAGACTATGCTCTCACTACCCTCCCTCGCTTCTAGGCATAGGACATGTGGGTCCCGATAGATTGACTGTTCATCTTCTCCATCAACCATAATTTCCTGATCTTCATCTTTAAATTTCACCATTTGGTGGAGGGTAGAAGGTACAGCTCCTGCGCCATGGATCTAAGGCCTTCCAAAAAGAAAATTATAGGACGTATCCATGTCCAGCACTTGGAAAGTCACCTTGAAGTCCATCGGTCCAACGGTCAAGATTAGGTCAATTTCTCCAATGGCAACTCTTTTGATGTCGTCAAAGGCTCTCACACAGACATTGTTGGGATGAATCCTTCTAGTCCCGATTTCCATTCTCTGAAGTGTGGAGAGTGGGAAAATGTCTACCCCCAAACCTCCATCTACCATGACTCACTTTACATAATATCCCTCAAATTTGACAGTTAAGTGCAAGGCTTTGTTGTGAGCAGCTCCTTCTGTAGGCAAGTCATTTTTTCTAAATGAAATGTGATTGACAGCAAAGAAGCTTTCTGCCATCCGTTCTAGTTGTTCCGCCGAGGTTTCAACTGGCACGTGTGCCTCATTCAGAGTTTTCATTAAAACCTTTTGATGCTCAGAGATTTCATCAGCAATGACACTTGTTCGGGACATTTTCACAATTGATCGACCACCTCATAGTCGGCCATTTTCATCTTCCAATAGAAAGCTTCTGCTTCCTTAGCACTCACAGGTTTCTTAGGCGAGAAACTCCTTCTGGTGGCATTATTTACCTCTTCTATGTTTGAGTATATTTCAACAGGGGGATTTTCTGGAAGCTCTCCCAAGATCTCTTTTCCTTTATATGTAACCACCGTCTGATGATAATTCCAAGGCACTACAGTAGGGTTCGTCATAAACTTCTGTGGTACGTGTCCAATAACCACTGGCTCCCTCAGCCGAGGTGTTTTAATTGTCCCCCGCACCACATAGTCTTGCTTGGGTACGTGCACTTGTGTTTCCTTTTTTAAGTCCAATTTCTTTGGAGGGCTCACAATCAGCTGGTTTTCTTGGCGGCCTCGTGGGACATAGAGAATTCCATCTTTAGGAGGTATCGCCTCTGTTCTTGTTTCAGCTTTCTTTTCTGGTTCTGTCTTGGTGACTTTGTTTTTCTTCTCCCCTTTATCTTGCTTCAGGGAAAACTTTGGCTTTCTTTCTGCATCAGCAATAGCAATGATGGCCTTTAATGCCGGGTCAAACTCTTTATCCTCACAGATCATTCCAATCATAGGCCTATTATTGTGGGCTGATAATGGATTGTTAGTCATATTTGGGACCTCCTCGTCCCTCAGCACTATGTTCCCCTGCTCTATTAAGTTCTCCACCGCTCGTTTCAAAGTCCAACAGTCATTTCATGGCCTTCTGCCCCCAAATGATAAGCACACCTGACACAGGCTCTGAAGGCAGGCGATGCTGGGTTATGCCTTGTTTGGGGAACCGGTTGCAGTAGACCCATTTGGACAAGTTTCAGGAATAGATTAGCGTAAGATTCACCGATTGGGCTAAAATTTTGTCTTCTAAGTGGCTCTCGGGGAGGAAAGGCTCTAAGCTCCGCTCCTTCAACTGATTGTTCGTATCGGATCTCAGGTTCTCTATTGCACTCCCTAAATAGGGTTCTTTTCACCTTTCCCTCACGGTACTTGTACGCTATCGGTCATTGAGGAATACTTAGGCTTAGAGGGTGGTCCCCCTTTCTCGCGTAAAAGCGATCAGAATTCGAACACGCCGCGTTAGTTGTTTTGCGGAGGACGAGGATTATAGTGGTTCTGGTGGGGAGGCTGATTTATTGAAAATGGGGCTTGATTTCTATTGGCATATGGCTGCGGCCGGGCAAAGGGTTGAGCATTCATCACCGCATAAGATGGAGGAGCATAAGCTATGTCATGATGTGGGTAGTAATGTTAAGGGGTTCTTTCAGAAAACATGGGTCTGGGAGCACGGTGTCTTCTTGCCCCTGATGTTGCCATAGACGTTTCGTCTTTCTTCTTACCCTTAGCCTTTCCTCCAGACCCGCCTTGAATGGCTTGGGAGGTTTCTCTAATGGCTGACTGGCTCAATATTCTATCCGTTTTCAGACCATTCTCCACCGTCTCACCAATCTTAATTGCCTATGCAAAAGGTTTGCCCATAGCTAACATCATGTTCTTGAAGTAATCGGCTTCCTGGTCCTGAAGAAATACGGTGACCATTTCCCCTTCATCCATTGGAGGCTTCACCCTCGATGCTTGCTCGTGCCACTTAATCGCATATTCCCATAAACTTTCTTAGGATTTCTTCTTTAGATTTGCCAAAGAGTTCCTGTCTAGCGCAATGTCTATGTTGTACTGAAACTGTCGAAAAAAATCTCTGGCAAGATCGTCCCAAATGTGCCATCGAGATATGTCCTAATCCATATACCATTCCAAGGCTATGCCTACCAATCTTTCTCCAAAGTAAGTCATTAACAACTCCTCTTTTCCGCCAGCCCCACGCAATTGGTTGTAATACTTTTTAAGGTGAGCAATAGGGTCGCCATGCCGATCGTATTTCTCAAACTTTGGCGTTTTGAATCCCATGGGTAGGTGCACGTGAGGGAACATGCACAGATCAGTCTGGGAGACACTCTTCTGCCCACATAAACCTTGCATGTTTTTTAAGCTTTGTTCCAGGCTCCTTATCCTTTTTGCCATCTCATCCTGCTCAGGAGCTTTAGGAGTTTTATCTTGTCCGAGTGTAAACTCGAACGGGGCTGGCTGAGAGCAAGTGTATGTGGGATATTGAGGAGGATCCGCTTGAAAAATAAGATTTTGGAAAGTGAAGGTCGAGGGATCAAAAGCGGTCCTAGGTATCGAAGGATATGTGGTTGCGGAGCATGGTGGAGCGGTAAAGATATTGTGGGCTACTCCTAATGTGAACACTTGGGGGCATACCTCAGAAAGTGTTCCTACAAAGTGAGTAGACATGGTAGGTTGTCCCAATGGGGTATTCGGATGACTGATGGGGATGTTGGAAGTACCCCCGAATCTAGGGAACAATTCAGGAAAGCGAGGGATAACACTTGGAGGCTCCCTTCCGTTAGTCCATGCATCCCACATCTCCATAACTTGGAGACGTAATATCCTATTTTCTTCAGCTGTGGCAGATTCGGAGGCCGGGATCCCTGAGATAGGGCTGTCTTCCGTGATGAGAACTGGTGGCAAAGTCATTTCAGGCGACATTTCTATACACCCTTTTGATCTGGTAAAATACTGATGTGATGCCAATTTACCAAAAACCAACCACCATTTCTATAAACCTAAGCTGGGATTGACAGCAACAAATGGTTAGTTTGAGACAAGTAACAGATAGGTAACCGCACATTGGGGTGTGATGCACCTATACAGTTAAATGAATGTCTACATGTTTGCAACGGTTGCATGCGTCATCTCGGCTTTCCGTTCCGATTTCTTTTCTTTTGATTTCTTTTTCCTTGCCTTTTCTTTGCTTTTCTAGTTTTTCTCTCATTTTCTGATTTTCTCTCCATTTTTCTTTTCTTTCAATATTGCCTTTGCCTTTGCCACGGTTTCTTTCTCTCGGTTTTCTTATTTTCTCTTTTTGTGTTTCTTTTCCACTCTTGTTTTTCCTTTTATTTCCTTCCCTCCTATTTTTTTTTCCTTAGGGTTACCATCGAATCTTATGGAGATTGCCTACGTATCATGACCCCGCATGAATCAGACCAAGCGTAGCTCTTGCAAATAAATGCGAAAATAAGGAAATAAATTTTTGGGATTTTTTTTCAATTTTTCATTAATAAAACTTTGACCACAAAGATACTAAACTATTTGTTTTTCTTAAAAAGGAAAATTACAAAACAGACTCAGCCTAACAAAATACAGACTCGATAACTAAGAATACATTTATGCTTCAAATCTTGGGGCCCGCGTGGCGTCATTCAGCATCGCTGCGGGCCTATGCGCGAGACCCCCTTGTAATTGCTCCAGATCATTCTTAACGTGACGAAAAAAATCATCACCGTAGCAAAAAAAGGTAGTACGACCCATTCTCTCTCATGCTTGACATTTCATGGCGATATAATCCGCGATGGCTCTAATTCTTTCTCTAATCCTTCCCTTTTCCCAAAGCAGTCGACTTATTTGCTAGTTGCGGGCCTCTAGCACCTGGGAGTCATGGAGGTGATAGTCTTGTAACAGCTGAATTTCTTTCTCCATTTTGGCCATTAGCCTATAGCAATGTTCCCTCTCAGCTTGGAAATCTTTGGCCCGCTGGGATGCTTCGTCTTCAAGGGTATTCACTTTTCTTTTCAGAATAGCAATATTCCCCTCATTATTTCCTTTCATCTGTTGCACAAATTGGGCCCTCTCCCCTGTCTTCTTTGCCCACTGCACCCGGAGTTTTGCTATATTCCCTTCAGATTTCTCCAAATCTTCCTGGCACCCTAAGACTTGCTTTTTCAGTCCTCTTATCAACCTTTCATCAGCTCGACTTCTTTCTTGGTTTTTAGAAGCTATTTTCAATAGTAGGATCTGAGCCTTAAGAGCCTCATTTTCTTAGGTCAGTTTCTTTTTGTCACCTTCATCGACTGCGGCTTGCAAGATGTTTTCAAACTAAAGATCACGAATCTGCTTTTCCAATGCTCCTATTCGGTCCTTGTATTCATTCTCTGTGGCTAACTAATCCCATTGCACCTGGGACCCGTCAGTAAATTGTTGGACATGTGGTCTCTTTGCAGGTTTATCAGGAATTTGGAATCTTTTGCCAAACCAAATCAAATATTTAGGGTCCACTTTGCCTTTAGACTGATCCCGCACTATGGTGTTAGGCTCAAGAAGCCTACACGCATTCCATATCTGGCAGATTTTTCCCTCTGGAAATGCAGCTTTTAGGCCTAGTTCGATGACTTGTTTGCTCAGATCTTCATCACCGTGGACGATTTAAAATCTTCTCAATTGGCGTAAGACCTTGTAGGGAGCATAGGGTTGGATGCTCTGGATGCCCATCAAGATAATATAAGGTACTTCAGCTGATGTGTACACTGCCTCAGTAACGGGAAGCCATCCGAAAGCCCACTCAATTTTGTCAGCGGTCAAAGATCTCAAACATGATAGCCAAGCCTCGCTACCCTCGGCGTATTCAATACCTGTTACTCAGGTTTTAAATTCTTCAATACAGCTCAACCCGGTCAGACCATAGTTCATGTACGTAGTCCGGTGACAAAGATGCTCTTGTATCCATAGCTGCAACAGCAAATTGCAACCCCGAAAGAATTTTTCCCCTTCCCGGCATTTGGTCAAAGCTCGATACATTTCGGACACGATCAGCGGAACCACCGTGCTGCTGGTTTTCTTTATAGCCACATCTAGCATTCCTACGAGGCCGATATCTATGTGACCATCTTTTCGGGGACATATCACGACTCCCAAGAAAGCTACCATGAAAGCTAATCCCCACCGTGCCTCCCATTATCTTTGTTTCCAACGTGTGTCAACCAGTGTTGGGCTCCTCAAAACCTCGCGGGTTACCATATCGGTGGTAAAAGAAGTGGAGTGTGCAATACCCTTCTGATAGATTTTTATCCTAAACATCCTGGCTGATACTCAATAAGTCCGGAAATTTGTGGAGAGTTACCGGTATCGGTGTCAATGGATATCGACTCCTGAGGTTTCTGTTAAGGCTTGCATATCCTGGAACCTCCTCTAATGTTGGTGTAATCTCGAAGTCTGAGAACCGGAACACGTTGCGAGTTGGGCCCCATAAAGGTATCAATGCTTCAATAATATCCAGCCTTGGCTTAATGTTCAATAATCCGACGAGGCCACCCAGAATCTTTTCCACCGTTTCCCTGCTACCCTTTCCTAGGTCATTCCACCACATATGGAGCTTCAAAGGGATCTCACTCAGGACTGAGAAGGATTCAATGTCAATTGTACTCATCCTGCACATTTATTTAAAGTGATTTATGGCTTTATTTTAACCCAAAAGCAAAAGTGGCTATTTTTCAAAAAAAATTATTTAAGAATAACAAAGACATGGTTTTGCGGATACGACCTTTCAGCACTCCTGGGAGGAAGATTTTAAGGTTGTGCCCGTGAACTGTTAAAAATGACTCAAGGTGGCTGTTCTTGCAAAAATAGCCTTCCGGTGCCCTTTTGGGGACATTAGGCTTGTTTTAACGAGAACGGCATCACCCGACTTATTTCTGACAAAAAGTAAAAATTTTGACATTTTTTGCAAAAAAGGAAGTTGGACCCGATGAGGGTTACCTACGTATCTGACATCCGGTGAGAATCAAACTGGCATAGTTCGGGCAGATTTGTCAAAACCAAATATTTTTGAAAAAAAAAATCTTCCTTCTCTTTTTTTTTTTCAAAAATCCGGCAGAGTTTCGGTACCATTTGGATATTGGTTTTTTTAAAACAAATGATTACCCTCACTTAACCCTAACACTGCTATTTTCTTTCAACTCTCTCCCATTATTTGTAAGTCGCTCTACATGCAAAGTCGAGCAAATAAATGCACAAGTAGCACGTAAAATGCATCAGGATGGTCTTTTCATTTCAGGTCACCTGTCCTAGACGGACCCAACCCCTGTTTTGAGTCCCCTAAGTCAAATGCACATGATGCAAATAAACGTTCCTACTAGGGATCCGGCATGAGGCTTTGTTATACTAGGTTTAAAACCTGGGTTTATTATTCTAGACTTGGCTTACCCGAGTGGACAACTCGAGCCGAGGGGAGGCAGCGTACCGGGGATACAGAAGCTCTACCGACTTAGCAACTTATCCGAACCTCGTTCTAAATGGGATAAGACTCTAAACAGAAGAGAAGTCACACGACGTGCACCATTCTCCATGATGTAGAAGACTCAGAGAGAGGAAGGGTTTCGCACCAGTTTATATATACAGTTCACCAAATATCAAAACGGTAAAGCATTTAGCACATTTAGCATGAAACATGTAGGAAAATCAGATAAAGCCAAGTATAACAATTATTCTAAGCCCGAATTCTTGAACCCTGAACCGAAATTCTGGGTTCACTCCCCAGCAGAGTCACCAAAGCTGTCACACCTCCTTTTTTACACACCTACCCCAAGGGATAATGTATAGGGGAGTTTTTCCAATTAAAGTGACATTATTCGAAATAAAATTATTTATTTATTCAGAGTCGCCACTTGGGATAGGTTTGCCTTTTGGTGTCCCAAGTCACCAATTTATCGTGAATCCCAAATCGAGAAAATTTTGACTTTCCGAATGAAATCTGCGAACCAGAAATTCTGAATAAGGAATTCTGTTGACCCGAAAGAAGGTATTAGACACCCCCAGATCCCGTGGTTCTAGCACGGTCGCTTAAACTATTATAAATGGCCTAATATATGATTTTAAAACATGTTCATCCTATAGTGCAATTTTAAAATTATTTACCGCTTTTAATTAATTTTAAGGAAATTGGAAGTCGTTTAAAATATATTTTTGGATCACGTCACATGAAATGCACCTAGATCCTCAACACATTTTATTTCAATGTTTTGGGATTTAGATTTGGGTCACATGAAATGTACACCCGAATTTAGGAAGGTAAAATTATTAAAGAACGCACCTAAAGTAACTAACGTGTTATTAACTTTACGGGAAGCCATGAAAATTTGCTAAATGGCACGTCCCGAGTTCTAAATATTTTTAATGAAGTAATTAAAGAGAGCCACGCAATTTGTGATTTTATTTGGCGTGGCACACCTCAAATTATTTTAAGGATCATCCTAAAATGATCTATTATTTTCTATTAATGATTGTCCCTAAAAGAAATTAATTAATCTGCACCACAAATTAATTATTATTGAAAGCATTAAAAGGTTTGGGCCTCAAGATCAAGTCCAAATTTAAACAAGAGGATCTTCTTTATTGAAAACCCCCTTAGTTTAAATTCGGTGCTTATCTTGGATAGCCCAAGCTTACACTATAAAATTGAACCAATAAATTGTCAAAGAATTTGGGCCCTTAGCATTTGGGCTTCACGAACTAGCCCAGGCTTGAGGCGAAGAGCATCAGCCTTTACGAAAGGCTGCCTCGTGTTGGGCCTGAACACAAATCCAAACGAAGGCTGGCAACCATTTAACTCAAATTAACCTTTTCATACATACTTAGTTATGCTAAACAAGACAACAACCTCTATTTCAAACTTGCATTCTTCGCGTTCAATTCTCAAGGATAAAGACAATCAAGGTGGAATCAATTATACCATGAATTTTATCAAAACAACTGCCTGGTTTATGGAAAATACAGTAAAGAGACATGAACAAATTCATCTCTAATAACCAAAACTATACCAGGAATATGGTAAACTAATCCAAACTAATGCGCACCAGAAAACTACAATCGAATTAATTATTTTAGGCAGTCACGGGATCAATAGAGAAGTTCTAGGTCGATAAATATGAGGAGGTGTATAAACTAATATTGTTTTATAATAGGCCTACAACAGCGACACGCATCATTTTAAAAATAGGAAAGTGCATTTAAAGCATGATGAATGCTTAAGACTATTAACATTGATATAGGCATAGTACACCTGTAACTATCTTCATGAAAATTCAAGTTAACATTTCTTTTAAATTCCAACTAACAGGATACCAAAACCAAAATCAACTACACTAAGCTAACACTATTGAATATCCTACTTGTATAATTTCTGAAGAAAAAGGAAAACAGTCCAGTTATTACAACCATCGAAAGTCTAGGTCATTTAAATTTCAAATACAATAATCTAACATTCAAACTAATGTGCATACAAGTAAACTAAACATGAAAATAACATGAGTAATATGTCATTTCTTCAATAATTCGAATACACTTGCTGATTTAGTTCTTCACACATCATTTGAGGTTGAAGAATACCTGGAATTGAAGTAAAATAAAAGGTGAGGATCTGCCCAAACAACAGTAGAACAACAGATGCAATTCAGCAAGGAATCATCAGATTCACAGTGAAACCAGGAGAAAAAATAGAATGCAGCAGATTTTCACGATCGAACTTCAAACTTCAATCAATCAAAAATACAAGCTGAATATAGTACTAAATGATGCTATTTCTAAATGATCTTCAACAGGTGAAATGTAGCCGGTTTCAGGGCTTAGAAATTAGCTTAAGCTGTGGAAATTGGATCTAAAGCTTTTGAATTTTCTGATTTCTAGATCTCTAACACTTTGATTTTTTTTGAAATCTGTAACTCTCTCTAACTTTTTTTGATTTTTTTAGATCTATAAACTTCTAAACTTCTCAGATTTTTCCCTCTTTAAACTTTTCAGATTTTTAAACTTCTCAAACTTTCAGAAACTTTTGAATTTTTAGCTCTCTAAAACTTTTAAGATTTGCTAAGCTTCTAAACTTATAAAACAAGGCAAGGGGGTATGCCTTTTTATAAGCAAAATTAGGGCAGCATTCAGATTTTTCTTTTGCACCCTAAGTCCCTCATTTATTTTAAGTTTTTGCTTAATTAGTCCTTTAGTTCATACCTTGTTGGCCAAGTAACACTACCAAGTTTCTAAAATTCTAATTGGAACCCCATCTAGAAAGTTTTAGGGGTTTCCAATTTCAGTTACTGCACTATTTTCTATTTTGAAATACCTACACTAGCCTTAATTAATCCTAAAATTACTAACCAACCCAGCCCCTTTCAACTTGATCAAATAACCATAGTTAAGTAATCACAGGGACTGAAAAGGTTTAGCTATAACCAAACAATTATAATTATAATAGAAAACCTAATAATTGAACTAATAAACCAAACTAGAATTTAACCCTAATTAACAATATGTCCTAAGGCTAAAATTAACATCGAACTAACAATTAATAGCAACAAATAAAATTGAAACTGAAATCAAATTAACCGCAACAATCATGGATCATACAATCGAATCAAACGCACAATCAAATAAGAACTAAACTATATGACTGCAATATACGAAAATCAGAGATCTGAATCGAAAAACCCTAACTCAAACAAAATAAAATAAATACTGGGAGTGAACGAACCGAAGAACAGAAAATTAAAGAAATATTTACTTATGCAAAGAGAAAGAAAAACAAACAAAGAAAGAAAAAGATTGAGAAACTTACTGTTTGGGTTATAGTTTGGACTGACCTTGAATCGAGTCCCCAAATAATGTTACATTCTTGTTCTTGCCAAGAACAAGCAGATAACCTTATTTTGGAACCCAATTCTAAGACTGGTAGGCTTTTGGAATTCGACCAGTCTTGAACAAACCCTAGATCTAAAATTTGCGTAATTGTAGTTGGATTTGAGGGCAATTGGTTTGGGATTTGGGAAGAAGAAGGTGGGGAGGGTCTGGGGTATAATTTTGGGAAGGTTTGGGAGGCAGCGCCACCGTGCACGACGGAGGCGGCGCTAGGGTTTGGATTATTCGAGGTGTTTGAGGGGGAATTGAAAGAAAGTGAGGCTAGATTCGGAATGAGGAGGAGGAGGAGGTGCTATGGTGTATTTTTGGGGTAATTTGGAGACTCGTCGCCGGTGGAGGACGATGGTTAACGACGGTGTATATAGGGTTGTGAGATTGATGACTGGATGGGGGTAAGGGGGGATTATTAAGATACTTATATATCAAACATCCTAGTTAGTTCCGGACCGTTGGATTGATGAGATCCAACAGTCACGATTAAGATATTAAGAAACGACATCGTTTGGATATTAACGGGACTGGATCGGGCGGAGTCATTTGGGCCTAAATTTGACCGGATTTGGGCAGGAGTTTTGGTCTAATTTGGGCTGCTTTTCAGCACTGGCCCAATACTGGGTGTTTTATCAAGACCTTTTCTTTTTTTAATTCTCTTTTCATTTTCTCTTCCTTTTCCATTTTTTTTATTTTGTTAAATACAAAATTAAAAATAACAAAGACCTGATTTAACTCTAGAATTAAACTAATTAATTTTTCTAAAACTAACTAAATCCTAATTTAAAAAGAAAACTAAGTACAAATGCAAAATGACTATTTTGTTATTTTTCTCTTATTTATTTGATATTAATTAACTAATAAAACTAGAAATATAAAATTGAGTCCTAAACACAAAGGTATTATATTTTTATATTTTTATAAATTATACCAACTAAAGATGCATACAAAAATGCAAACAAATACAAAATCATGCAATTAAATCCTAAAAATCAAATAATTAAAGGAAAAATCCTAATTTTATGTATTCTATAGGAATAATTCAAGCGAGGCAAAAATTACGTGCTCACAAGATGCATCTGCTGTGATTATAAGTTATCGCAGTGAGTGTTTGAGTTATGCGGTATATCAGGTTATTGTGCCTGAGATAGCAGATATGGTTTGTTACACCTTGTTTGGGACTTATTCACAGTAAAAATGTGAGATTTTGAAAGCATTAAGGATTTTAGAAGCAGAAATGTGGTTATATGGTTTATGGACTAGATTGGGTTGTGTAATTTCAATTTCTATGCGTTATCGGACCTATATGAGATAGGGTGATGTAGGATCACCCCCGGGTATACGCTTGGTAAGGTTATTCAGCTATTGGTTAAGTTTTAGTAAAACTCTGGGTACGTTCGAGGACGAACGTGTGTTTAAGTGGGGGAGGATGTAACAACTCGACTGGTCATTTTGAGATTTTGCACTTTGATCGCCAGTTCTCGGGCATGACTTACCCCGTGTGATGTATTTTGACTGATGTAGATCGTTGGTTTTGGTTTCCAAGAAAATCAGAATGAATTTGAAAGAACAGTCTCAGTTAAAAGCTTTGAATTGGAAAGATTTTACCAAGAGTTGACTTATTTTTATGTGATCTTGGATTGGAATTTTTATGATTTGGCTAGCTCTGTTAGGTGATTTATGACTTAGGAGTGCGAACGGAATGCATTTTGGACGTGGAATGATTTGGCTTGAATTGGCAAGGTTAGTATTTTGGCGAATTCCGGTTGATAGGTGAGATTTTGATCCGAGGGTTGGAATGAAATTTCGAGAGTTTTGGTAGCTTCGTTATGTCATTTGTGATGTGTGTGCAAAATTTCAGGTAATTCGGACGTCGTTTGGTCAGGATTTTGATCGAAAGTGTATTTCGGAGGGTCATGGAAAGTTAGTCTTGAATTCGATGAGTTTTAAGTAATTTGATGTTGTTTGAGGTGTTTTGATGATTGGAACAAGTTTGATTGATATTATGGTTTATGTTGGTAAGTTTTGTTAAGGTCCCGAGGGCCTCTGGTGTGTTTCGGGAGGCTAAGCGGATCAATTGCATGTTTTGAGTTCTTCAGAAAAGTACAGGTCTGTTGCAGACATTTTTGGCCTTCGCGTTTGTCATGACCCAAAACCCTACACTGGTCATGATGGAGCCTCTCATGAAGACAAGACCATCCAACTAACCGAACTCGTCTTTTTCAAAGTAGTTAAACACAAATGAACAACAAAATACGACTTACTGATATTAATTAATAAAATTTACAACCCAACACAGCCCGACCAGGGTGTCATAAGTCACGAGCATCTATCAGAGTATAAATACAAATACAAGACCTAAAATATACAAGGCCGGAATAATAAACCAAAAGAGAGAACAATGGTGCTGCGAACGCAGGCAGTCACCTCGATACTCCTATAGCTCAACCTCTGATCAGCCAGAACCTACTACCGGGTACACAAATACCTGCATCTGCACGCGAGGTGAAGGGAGTAAAGTGAGTACTCCAACTCAATTAGTAATAAGGGTAAATAACAACTGAGCAGTAAGAAATCACGTAAAGCCAACCATCATGCTATATAGGAGCAGTGAATAGCCCTTTGGGAGAAAGCAGTGAAGCTGTAAAACCTTTAGAAATATCTTAGCTCAGTTTAAAACCTCTTTTGAATATGTTTTTTTTTTCAACAGTTAAGAAAATGAATGCGAAACAAGAATTGCAAGCAAGCACAAAAGTCAGTCCCTTGGGCACAACACTCCGTTAACAGATAATGCCAGGATATCAGGTAATTATTGCAAAAAATAACATAAAAGCCAATGAAATAAGAGTGCAGAAATATTATGACAGGTAATACAAATAAGAACAAATGCATGAGTGCAATGCAATGCATATGACGGTACACTCTGGTACCCACTACGGCGTGCATCCCGAGCCATCCATTTATTTATGGTCAACGACGCTTACTGGAGGTATGTACAAACTCCGGAGGGGCTTCTATAGCCCAAGCGCAATATCAAGCCATCTCGTGGCATCAACTAGGCTCTCTGCCTCAATATCAATATAATCATCCAGGCTCTCGGCCTCAAGGTCAATGTAATCAACCAGGCTCTCGGCCTCAATATCAATATAACACTGTTGTGGCACGTAGCCCGATCCATGCTCAGTCCAGAAATGCTCATAAGCCTCTTGGGCAATATTAAAATAATAGTTCTCAGCTCAAAACATCAATAAAATATTGTTAAATTTTCAAATCTTAGAAAGATGGCTGAGTTTGCGAAACAGTATTTAAAACCTTGGACCGAGATAAATAATATGCAAAGATAATGCGGAAACAGTGATATCAATCCATGAAGGATTCAAATAATTGGCACGAAGCCCAAATATGGCAATCATCCCAAATTATGATGATAACAAGTAGTTCCAGTCAAATACACAGTAATTTCATCAATTGGGACGGACCAAGTCACAATTCCCAACGGTGTTCTACCCCACGCTCGCTATTCGGCATGCAAGTCACCTCAACACAACACTATGATGTGCAAATCCGGGGTTTCAAACCCTCAAACTATCATTTACAATCGTTACTTACCTCAAACCGGTGAAATCTCTAGCTCGCGATGCCTTTTCTCCTCAAATCGGTCTCCACTCGCGTCAAATCTAACAAAAATCAGAGCGAATACATCACAATATGTTAAGGGAACAAATCCCAAGCGAAAACAATCAATAACAGGCACAAATCCCGAAATTACCAAAACCCGAGCCCCCGACCCACTTCTAAAAAAATCAAAAAAATTCACATCACCGGACTCCTAATCCCGCCACGAGTCTATACATATCAAATTTACCAAAATTCGAGCTCAAATGCTCCCTCAAACCTCAAATTTTCTTTCTCTTAAGTTTAAGCCCTAACCTCCATTTTTTACCTCTAATTTCTTGACTTTTCACCCTTAATTCATGTAATAACACATTAGATTTATGTTCTAGGCTCAGAATTCCTTACCTCAATGAAGTCCCTTGATTCCCTCTCCAAAATTGCACAAAAACCTCCAAGTCCGAAGTGAAACTATTGAGATCTTTCAAAATTTTGCAAAGATAGGATTTAATACCTCCGAACAGACCTTTTCACTTCTACGATAATATTGTCACTTCTGCGACACCGCTTTTGCGGATTCTCTTCCGCTTCTGTGCTTCCTCCAATTTTTCCCAGGATCGCTTCTGCAGTCCACCACTCGCACAAGCGAGACAGCTTCTGCGGTCCACATGTCCACTTCTGCGGAAACTCCCCAGGCTCCACAGTTCGCTTCTGCGACTAGACCTTCGCTTCTGCGGAACCGCTTCTGCAATCCATTTCTGCAGAAGCAAAAACACCAGATACCAGACCCTTCAGCAGTCCTTAAACTTCAAATTTCATCCCGTTAGCCATCCAAAATCACCCCGAGGCCCCCGGGACCTCACCCAAAAGTACCAACACATCTTAAAATATTATTCAAACTTGCTCCAATCATCAAAACACCTCAACTAACACCAAAATCATCAAATTACATCGAATTCAAGCCTAAGTTCTTCGAAAACTTCTGAAACACGCATTCGATAAAAAACCCAACCAAATCACCTCCGAAAAACCTGAAATTTTGCACACACATCCAAAATAACCTAACAAAGCTACTGCAACTCTCAGAATTCCACTCCGACCCTCGGATCAGAATCTCACCTATCAACCGGATATTGCCAAATGCTAACTTCGCCAATTCAAGCCTAATTCTACACCGGACCTCCAAAATCAATTCTGATCACACTCCTATGTCACAAATCACTTCCCGAAGCTAACCGAGTCACTGAAAGTCACATCCGAGCCTTCTAACACATAAGTCAATGTTCGTTTGACTTTTCCAAACCAAACCTTCCTTAAAGAGACTAAGTATCTCAATCCCTACCAAAACAATTCCGAATCAATTCTAACACATCAAGTACTGATAATGAAACACGAAGAAGCATAAAATGGGGAAAACAGAGCAGTAACACATGAGACGACGGGTCGGGTCGTCACATCCTCCCCAACTTAAACAAACGCTCATCCTCGAGCGTACCCAGAGTTGTCCTAGAAGCCAATCAATAGCTGAATGACCTTACCGAGCATATACCCGGGGATGATCCCATGTCACCCTATCTCGCATAGGTCCGATAACACAACGTAGCTGAAATTTCAGAATCCATCTAGTCCATAAACCATAGAACCACATTGCACTTTTTGAAATCATACACAAGATCAGAACCTCACATCTATACTCAGAATAATCCCGAACCAGCTGTAATAACCCATACCTGCAACCTCAGATACAATCATATGATATACCACACAACCTAAACACTTGAAACAATAACTTATATTTACAGCAGCTGCTCACAACACCCAAATACTGGTAGAAAACTTCTTATCAACTAAGGTCTTATTCCAACACTTTCATATACTGCCAATGATAAATGAAACACGCAATAAACCATAATCCATTTCTCATATCAACCATTCATGAAGTCACTTCCCTCTTGACTAATACCACAGCAGATTCCGAGCCGAACCTCAATTTTATCCTTCCAATAAGCTGAAATCAAATCCGTTCGTATTTATTAATGACCCCAACGATCACCTCGAATCCAACACACCACTCTGGTGATATGACACCTTAATACAGGCCTAAGCCACAACTTGCATAATACGCGCACCAATAAGAAACAGTCTGAACATACTCAAATCATGAAAAATGACTCAAACGAAAGAGCTATACCTCAAGCTCATCAGTACCATCACAACACAAGGCTCAGACCCCGTCTCACACCATAGAAATAGAACACCTGAATCTACCCCGAAAGGTCATATCTCCACGTGGCCTCGCTACAATGCACGATCCTATCCAAACACTGTTACATATGAAACACCTCAAGTCACTATGCTCAAAATCGACAGGCACGCATAATTTGATGTCTGGAACCAAAGCAATTCATTATACCCACAGTGAAACAAATAACACACGACACGCAATCCGATAGGTCATAACCAATACTCCATTTACCGAGCAACACCCAATTACTCTTTCGCCTTGACTTTCCCTATGAATCCCCAATAGAACCACATCAGATGTGCCCATAACCAACAAATCATAACGTCTCAAAACACCGAAAAGCAACTCATAGACCTCCCCCATATCATTAACAAGCTCACTAACGATCGAATCAACCTATCCCTTAACAATAAAATCTAGGGCCAACCAAGCCAACTCAAGCTAAGCATGTATTCCTATCGTCCTACCAATGAACTCATTACCAAGAAAGCCTGAAGTTGCTCCTTCCACTACTATAACTCCTACCGGAGCCATACAATATGGTGCCCAACACCAAATCAATATTGAAATCCACAACCTCGCCTGACGACATGCCCGGCCATAAGAAATGCATCCGAAAAGTCCCTTAACACCGAAACGAAACCAATGGTATAAACCTTTGCACTGACATCCATCATGAAGGCCCAATTAAGAAAAGCAATCCTTCCCAGTTGTCCGCTTGGCCTTTGAAATGTAAACCACTCTGCTAGCACATAATCCGACGCACCTCGCCACACAACCCGTGGTGTTTCCGACATAGCCCATAGCGCAATAGTCTAGAATAACCCAACATTGAGACAGCCAGTCTACACCCCAACATCATATCCAAAATCTAACATACCAAGAAAAGAAAGATCCACTCGGGCTTCCAAATACCAATAGCCGCTAAACGATGCCGATACACACGATCCACAACCACGACATAGCCTGTACATGAGAACTCCCAGTCTCCAACTCTATGTAGCACACGAATCATCATACCTGATCCCAATTTTGCCGTATGAATACGTATCACACCTCCAGTACCCAATCATTACACGAAAGATATTCTAAAATTCTTCTGTGCCATCAAACAAACTCAGATATCAGCAGTCGATCAAACAAAAAAGCGCCGCAATACTACCGAAGTATCATTAATTTAATCACATTACCATTTTGGAGACGTATACTCTCGTCAAATCACTTCCAATTAGCAGTACCATTCTCCTTGATTATCTGAGGCTACCCGTTGCTTAAGAGTTTTATGAACTTCCTTTCAGAACTGTAATGTAACCTAGCACATGCCAGTCTCGGTCCTCTACAATATACCGCATATACCATACCATCCAAGGATAATATGAAAACTTTTATCTCCCTTCCGAGCCACAAAAATATACGAACTCAACTAGTCAAGAACTTCCATTGATCCCATCTAGAAAAAAAATCACTACACATTCCATGTCTCTCATATCCGTAGAAAATACACATCTTCAACCACGGTAGAAATCAACAAGAACTCTCTCAATTCCATTTGCATAAATTAAACTGCCAGGACGGTATCCTTCTAACTCGACCAAGTTAAGCAAGCCATCAAAACCCAAGAGAATTGCTGCAAAATACTTTTAAGGGCTCATTATCTCAAACACATACGAAGAATTAATCATATCCTTACCATACCGATTCGGTTTACTATAAAGCTATTCCAACTATCTAATTGCCCTTTTGCTTCATCATCAACTTGATATTCCCCCTTTCTATAGCACCACAGTTCCTCAACCCAGGCTCACTACACGAGACACAAGCACAAGACCACACTGTCTAAGACCCATAAGCCACTGAATCCTCTCTCAAATATTCCCAGAAACACCACATTCCAGAATACTCTACTCTGAAGAACTTCCTCCGAATCTAAGTACGTTACCTTTACTTTCCAGATACATAGAATCCCATAATTAACATAAAAATACCACATGTCTTGACCTTTTCTAGTAAAACACAGTCTCTGACCACATACACAACCTTAAGACACCTGATTGTTACATGTAGAATCTTGAACACAATAAAACCATTCTCTAGAGTCATTTACTTCTTATTCAAACTGTAATTCACCTGATCAAACGAACCTAACCACCCGTGCCTTATTAGCACCCTGACACTGCAGGATATGACCTCATTCTAATACAACTGATGTTCTAAATGTCAATACCACACAAGAGGGGGGGTTGATTTGTGTGGTACCCAATTTTTGCTCTTGAAGAACCTGGTTCTTCTAGGTGTTCTAACTACAATAGTTTGCGGAATAATAAATACATAAAATAAAGAATACAGAGATTTTTATGTGAAAAATACTTGGATCGAAAGGTGAAAAAACCACGACCTACTACTCAGTAGGATTTTCCAAAACTTCCACTAAAATCACTAAGCCAAAATAGCATTTACAAAAACTCTTTGTAAACCTAAGGATTAACTCTAATCCAGTGTGGCACACAACCTCAACTGTTGTGACACTTTCAAGTTAACTCTAACTTGAATACTCAAAGTACTAATACAATTGCTTCTAAATAAGCTGAAAGGTACAAATAGAAATTCCTACTACAATTGAACTAGAATAAGAATAAATACAATGGAACTAGTTCTTCTATCTCGTTCAAGTAGCTTCAGGAGTGCACACTTATATCTCACATATATTGCTTGCAAAACAGACTTGCTCTTTTGCTCTTAGTTATGTTTTACTTCTACGTATGTGCAATACATGTAAAAGAGAACAAACTCAGTTATTTATTGAGTTAGTAATTAGAGTTTGATTGAGACTCTATTGGTTATCATTAGAAGATTTTGAGTCCTTGACCAATACTAACTCCAACCCTTATCCTAGATCAAGATTGTGTTCTCTCCTCATAAGGAGACTGTTCTCCTTATCCCAACTGCAACCTTTTCAATTTAGTTTAGAAGATATTGTTGTTTGATCTCTACGATATATCTTCCTCATGTGCATCTCATGTGCACTAGTTGACAAACATTGTGTTTCACCTGATGGACCAGGTCCATCACTGAGTTCATTTGTCAATCTTCAAAACTTCAACTGAACTTGGGCCAACAAATTTTCCCTTTTTGATGATGACAAACTCTGTGCTTTTACTGACAAGAGAACCTGCGGAACTCAGCTGAAAATCAACACTTAAAATTTTAACTTATCATTAAGAGCCAGATTTAATTAGGTTATAAACATCACTGTTCATATAATAGAGTTTAAGCACAATATCTTCCCCCTTTTGGCATCATCGAAAAGTTGCATAAATAATGTGAATCCCAGAATATTAATTAGTACTCATGGCCACTAGGGCAACTGCAAGTGAAAGCATGCTTTAGTTAATCAAAAATCATCTTGACAAAAATAACTATAAAGATCAGAATTAACATAAAGCAAGAGAAATGCACATTGTCATTGATAAAAACTTCTTCTACATAACAGTCCACAAAAAAGAAAGAACAAAAACTACCAACCATGAGCAAAAACACAAAAAAAATCCCAAATCTGGGTCACTGGGGGGGTTTTCTAGACTGATTTAAAACAGGACAAGGAAACCTAAGGCTTTGAGGAGCTAGAGGATTGGGTTTGTAGCAAATTAAGCATAGTTTGGAGAATTCCCTCACTCTTTTACTTTTCATTTGCAAGTTCAGCTCTTAACCCATTCCTCACTTCTTCCAGTTCAACAACTCTAGCTTGAAGCCTTGCAATTTCAGCATCCTTTGTCCCTACCTCCTGAACCAAGGCTCTGACCTTTCTATTTACCGGAGTCTTCACTGATGAACCAGTTCAACAAGGCCTACACTGAGGATATAATCACAGGCCTGAAGAGTCTTGATTCCAAAATGCTCTTTGCTGGAAGCCATTTCCCATTTCTTCAAGGGAACGTTCAGCTTGTCCAACACAACTATCAGAATAAACCCATAAGGGATGGCATGAGCCTTTGAACCATTTAGCATCCTGTCTAGCATCTTAACCATGAAAGCAGGCCAGTTAATCTGCTTTCCTTCCACCAAGCACCGCATGAGGACCAGGTCCATATAGTTTGATGTGTGCCTCCTTTCCTGTCTTGGCAGCAGGCATTTGTTTACAAATTCAAAGAGCACTTTATGCTATGGCCTCATCTCACTCTTTTGAATAGCCCTTGCTTCAGGCACCTCCTCAGCATCTGTAGTGTCACAGAAGTTCCTAGTTATTTGAAGTTCAATAGGTAGACCCTCCAGACAAGTCCACTTTTTCCTTATGTAATCATCATAGCCTACACTTGGAATGTTCAGGATTCTTCCCAACTTAGGTGCATCATATTTCACCTTCACCTCCTTTACTATACTGGTTACCATCCCATTCTTCACAGTCCCATTAGCCATGAATTTAACAAGTTCTTTTCTGGCCAATCTTCCATCCATCTGAAGGACCATGTCCTTCCATCCTTGTGCCTCTAGTGAAGTCAACAATCTTACCATGCCTAGCTCCTCCAGGTCTTTGAGCAATCTACCCTTCAGAATTTTTCTTTTGCCAAAATTGACAAACCTATCTTGTTCCTGTTCTGACTCTTCTTCTTCTCCTTCTTCTTCACTCCACTTTCATACTCTTCTTCTTCTTCAACCTGTACTTGTTTTCCCTTTGTAGCTGACCTAGTTCGTTTAGCTAGAGAGGATTCAGCAGGTACAAATTTGGAGGGCTTCTTTGCAGAAGACCTGGTTCTCTTTGATTTAGCAGTGGGAACTTCTTCAGTTGTACCTCTCTCTTGATGGACCAGTTCCATCTCTTCCTCTTCTTTCTCTACAGCAGCCTCAGAACTTTCAACCATTTTTGCTTTTCCCTTTTCTTTCTTCTTTTTCTTACTCTCCTCTAGTGCCTTTTGTAGTTCTGCTTCACTTTGCCTCACCCTACTTCTTGTGGCTCTACCCCTAGGTACAACAGACTTAGGTGATGAATCTTTGCTCTTCTTGGTTGGTTTGGACGCAATGGGGTCCTTTGTGAGAAAGCCTTGTGTTTCTTTGGATCATAACTGGCTTCAACCTTCTTTAGTATATCTGCCAACGTCTCCTCCACAGATGAACCAGGTTCATCTGGTTGTTCACTCAAGTTTATCAGTCCCTCAGCAGCTTCACCTAACCCACTTCTCCCTGACTTCATGCCTACCTCTTCTCCACTACCACATATAGCCAAGACTTTCCCTTTCTTTTTCTTTCTTATTTTACTAGATTCAGCCCCTTCAATATTCTTAGCAGTTCCTACCAGTACAAACCTATTTTCCTCCCTTTCTAACATATCAGAAAACAATAAACAAGTGTTTACCTCTCCTGGGGTTTCTTAACTTTTGTCAGTATAAGAAGACCCAAGTTTATCTCCTTCACTGGTAGAGAAAACTTTCTCAGATTTAAAGCTTGAGTCGCTTTCTGTGGTTGTACCTTCCTTCCTTTTAATAGCCTGTAATTTTTCTTTCAAGACTTTCCTCAAAGAACCAGATGCAATTGTTTTTCTAGCAAACATTTTATGGCGACGAAATCTGGGTTTTGGGAGTTCATTAGGAGGAGTGGAAGATGAGGTGTTGGGGGAGATTGGTGGGGGAGTTCCGGGGTTGTCTTAAGGATTAGTCATGGTGAAGAATTTCTAGGAATTTTGGGGATTTATGGAGAAGAAGATAGATGATCAGGAGTTTTAGAATAGTGACGGTTATGGGTGTTTTGGTGGGTTTTTAAAGAGAAGTCATGACTACGGCAGTAATGGTAGCCTTTTCAGAGGTCAAGTAGGAGTCTAATCAAGTTAGAGTTTCGGTCTCCTAAGTGCTTAATAAAAATCTTTAGATTTTAGGGAAGATACCCGTTATAGTTAGACTTCTAGTTTTAATGAAACTGGTTCAATTGCTCAACGGATAGAATTTTCAAGATGTTTGGTGTAACAAGGACTTCTGCTCATGATTGATAATTTTATCTTTCTAATTGTGCAAATTATAGAAACATACCTGAACTTTCTCATGAGCATATATTGATGAATTGAGTTCATCAAGTAGAACTTCTCTTGATTATGCCTCAAATGTCAAAATAGAAAACTTTGTAAGAGATCAGTGAGTCATATAAACACATGTCACATGAGTATACTAGTTAAAGTATGAGACCGAGTAAGAATTAGTCTAGCTATTTACATGAATTAAGAACTCCTAACCAAATTTTTTTTTTTTAATTTTTCTTCAAAAATTTTTTCTTCTCATTGTGCATTCTGAACTAGACCTTTTAGGTGATCTTAATCATCCCTAATTCCAACAAGATTCTTTCAAAGTTTTCTCTACTTAATGCCTTAGTGAAGATGTCAGCTATTTTCTTGTCAGTAGCATAAAACTCTATGGAAATTAATCATTTCTCATAGTTGTCTCTTAAGAAGTGGTGTCTAACATCTATGTGGTTAGTCCTTTTATGATAAACATGATTGTTTGTCATACTTATAGCACTAGTGTTATCACAGAATATTGGTATGCATCCTACTTCTATTCCAAAATCTACCAGTTGTTGCTTAATCCACAGTAATTGAGCACAACATGAAGCATCAACAACATACTCAGCTTAAGCAGTAGAGAGAGCTACTGAATTCTACTTTTTGGTAGCCCATGATACAAGACAAGAACCCAGGAAGTGTGCCATACCTGAGGTGCTCTTCCTATCCACTAGAAAACCTGCATAATCAGCATCAACATATCTAATTAAGTCAAAATTACTACCTTTGGGATACCAAAGACACAAATCAGTAGTGCCTTTCAAATATCTCAATATCCTTTTGACAACTGTCAAGTGTGACTCCTTTGGATTTGCTTGGAAACGAGCACAAAGCCCTACACTGAAAACAATGTCAGGTCTGCTGGCAGTAAGATACAAAATAGAACCAATCATACCCCCATATAGCTTCTGATCAACTGATGAACCAGGTTCATCAATATCTAACTTAGTGGCAGTGGCAATAGGTGTATCTATTTCTTTTGATTCTTCCATTTTAAACTTTTTAATTAGTTCTTTTGTGTACTTCTACTGATGGATCATAGTTCCATTTTGACTTTGTTTGATCTGCAAGCCTAAGAAGAAGTTGAGTTCACCCATCATACTCATTTCAAACTCACTTCCCATTAGTTTTGCAAAGTCCTTACTTAACCTTTCTTTAGTGGCCGCAAATATTATGTCATCAACATATATTTGTACAACAAGAAGATCTTTACCTTTTTCCCTTAGGAACAAGGTGCTATTAATTTTACCTCTTTTGTACCCATGATCCAGTAGAAATTTTGACAATATTTCATACCAAGCTCTTGGGGCCTGCATGAGACCGTATAGAGCTTTATCTAGCTTGTACACATGGTCAGGACACTCCTTGCTTTCAAATCCTGGGGGTTTTTTTCACAAATACTTATTCCTTGAGGTAGCCATTTAGGAAGGCACTTTTGACATCCATCTGATGAAGAGTGAATTCCATATGTGCTGCAAAGGCTATGAGGAGTGTAATTGCTTCAAGTCTAGCAACTAGAGCAAAGGTCGCATCATAGCCAATGCCTTACTCTTGGCTGTAGCCTTGAACCACCAACCTTGCCTTATTTCTTGTAACCGTTCCATCTTTATCCAGTTTGTTCCTGAAGACTCATTTTGTGCCAATGACTGATCTGTCCTTGGGTCTTGGAACCAAATGCTCTCAAATTGATTGAGTTCATCCTGCATAGCATTGACCCAATCTGCATCTTGCAAAGCCTCAACAACATTTTTGGGTTCAATGATAGACAGAAAAGCATCAAATGCACACAGATTTTTCAGTTGAGATCTAGTTTTGACTCCAGATGTTGGATCATTTATGATTTTCTCAATGGGATGAGACCTCAGGTACTTGTAAGATTTCCCTGTCAGCTGGTTCCTACTTGATGCTTCTTTATTGTTCTATTGTTGAGGAACAGGTTTAAGTACAGGTTCCTTCAGAGAGTTTTGATCAATTTCTCTCAGATTAGTTCCCCCTGTCAGGTTGCCCTGATTTGAAGGACCTGTTCCATCACCTGTTCCTTCCTTTGATGCCACTTTGACTTGTGATGTGGCTTCATTCAATTGTTTTACTAGTCCAATGGCTTCATCTTCATGTTCCCGTCTCTCAGAGAGAATGTTAGATTCATCAAATACAATATGTACACTTTCTCCTACACACAGAGTTCTTTTATTAAACACTTTATATGCTATGTTATGTGATGAATATCCCAAGAATACTCCCTCATCACTACTGGGATCAAACTTGCCTAGGGAGTCCTTTCCATTATTGTGCACATAACACTTGCAACCAAAATCCCTAAGATGGGATATGTTTGGTTTTCCCCCTTTAAGTAAATCATAGGGAGTTTTCTCTACAGGAGGTCTAGTCATGCATCTATTGATTATGTAGAAAGCAGTATTTATAGCCTCTGCCCAGGAGCTGTGAGGTAGTTTACTGGAAAGAAGCATGGTCCTTGCCATATCCTCAAGGGTCCTGTTCTTCCTTTTGACTAACCCATTTTTCTGAGGGGTCCTAGGAGCAGAGAAATTATGATTTATTCCATTTTCATTACAAAATTCACCAAACTTAGCATTTTCAAGTTCCGTTCCATGATCAGACCTAATAGATGCAAGTTGATTTCCTAACTGTTTCTGAGTTTTTCTAACAAAAGCAGTGAACATTTCAAATGCTTCGTCTTTAGAGGTTAGAAACAGCACCTAGGTAAATCTAGAGTAATCATCAACAAGCACCATTACATATCTTTTTCCACATCTGCTGATAGTTCTCATTGGACCGCAGAGATCCATATGAACCAGTTCCAACGTCTTGGACGTACTTACCATTTTCTTAGATTTGAAGGATGACCTTACCTGCTTCCCCCTTGCATATGCCTCACAAACTTTGTCTTCCTTAAACTTGGTATTAGGTAACCCTATTACCAAGTCTTTGGAGACTAATTTGTTCAATTGATTTAGACTGACATGACCAAGTCTTTTATGCCAAAGGAGGGGATCATTAATTAACACACTTAGGCAATTGAGTTCATTTTCATAGAGAGTTGACAAATCTAAAATGCAAATATTGTTAACTCTCTTTCCCTGCAAAACAATCTTGTCAGTAGTAAGGTTAATCACAAAGCATTTGGTAGAGGTGAAAGCTACAAGATTACCTCTGTCACACAGTTGTGACACACTTATTAGGCTATATTTCAAGCCATCTATCAAATAGAAATTCTCGATGGAATGAGAGTCTGTCTTTTCTACCTTTCCAACCCCAATAATCTCACGTTTCTTTCCATTTCCAAAGGAGACATTACCTCCTTTTAGGTTCTCAAGTGAAAGGAACTGGTCCTTGTTCTCAGTCATATGTTTTGAGCAGCCACTATCCATATACCATATTTGGCTACTCCCCTTCACTTAGACCTCCTGTTCATCCTCTGATTCTCTGATGGCCATGAGAGCTTTCTCATCTTCAGCTTCATCTTCTCAGCCTTCATCTGAGGTTTCTCCCCATGCAGCAACCATAGCTTTAGTTGAACCTTTATTTCTTTTTGGTTGAACTTGTTCCTTCTTCCTGTTTCTCCGTTCAGCTCTTTCTTTCTACCACTCAATCTCCCATTGAGGACAATTCTTGATCATGTGGTCTGTCTTACCACACTTATAGCAACCATCATTAGTCTACTTCTCAGAAGCCCGAGATTTGTTAGAGGTTGTTCCTCTTGAAGGACCCTTTCCTCTCATAAGATACGTTTTGAAATCCCTGGTTATCATAGCCATTTCATCATCTTCAAGATCTGATCCCTCTGAGATTCTGAGAGCCATACTTCTTTCTTTCTTTGGAGCATCCATCTTCATAGTCTGCCTTCTCAATTCACAGGTGGTCAGATTTCCAATCAGTTCATCCAATTTTAGGGTAGCAATATTCTTGGATTCCTGAATGGCTGTGATTTTGCTTTCCCAGGAAATTGGCAGAACTCTAGTTAAGATCTTCTCAACCTTGTCTTCTTCCAGGATAAACCTTCCAAGAGACTCAAGTTCATTTGTCAGTGTAGTGAACCTGGTATACATCTCTTGGATGGTTTCTCCATCCTTCATAGTAAAATTCTCATATTGAGAATATAGCAGTGTTCCTCTTGACCTCTTCACTTGAGGTGTTCCTTCATGGGCCACTTATAAGGTGCCCCAAATTTCTTTATCAGTGTCACAGCTTTGGATCCTGCTGTACTCATCTGGACCAAGTCCATATACTAGCCACTTCTTGGCCTTAGCATTCTTTTCCCACTTCTTTAAGTCTTCAGCAGTGCAATCAACTCTTGTCTTTGGAACATCCAACCCTCCAACAGTCTTCTTTGTTGTTGCTAGAGGACCATCAGTGATGATGTACCAAAGCTCATAATCTTCTTCCATGATGTGGTCTCTCATTCTATTCTTCCACCAGGAGTAGTAGAGACCACTGAAAAGTGGAGGCCTAGCAGTGGATTGCCCTTCCCAGTTTCCAGTGGTGCACTCATGTTGATCTTTCCTAAGGTTTTAACCTCTTCAAGGATAACCTGCTATGATAACAATTGATGTTCTAAACGTCAATACCACACAAGAGGGAGTGATTTGTGTGGTACCCAATTTTCTCTCTAGAAGAAACTGGTTCTTCTAGGTGTTCTAACAACTGTAGTTTGCAAAATAATAAATATATAAACTAAAGAACACAGAGATTTTAACGTGGAAAACACCTGGCTCAAAAGGTGAAAAAACCACGATCTACTACTCAGTAGGATTTTCCCAAACTTCTACTAAAATTACTGAGCCAAAACAGCATTTACAAAAACTCTTTGTAAACCTAAGGATTAACTCTAATCCCAGTGTGGCACAAACCTCAACTGTTGCGACACTTTCAAGTTAACTCTAACTTTAATACTCAAAGTACCTAATACAATTGCTTCTAAATAAGCTGAAAGGTACAAATAGAAATTTCTACTACAATTGAACTAGAATAAGAATAAAGACAATGGAACTGGTTCGTCTATCTCGTTCAAGTAGCTTCAGGAGTGCACACTTATATCTCACATATATTGCTTGCAAAACAGACTTGCTCTTTTACTCTCAATTATGTTTTACTTCTGCATATGTGCAATACCTGTAAAAGAGAACAAACTCAGTTATTTATTGAGTTAGTAATTAGAGTTTGATTGAGACTCTATTGGTTATCCTTAGATGATTTTGAGTCCTTGGCCAATACTAACTCCAACCCTTATCCTAGATCAAGATTGTGTTCTCTCCTCATAAGGAGACTGTACTCCTTATCCCAACTGCAACCTTTTTGATTTAGTTCAAAAGATATTGTTGCTTGATCTCTACGACATATCTTCCTCACGTGCATCTCATGTGCAATAGTTGACAAACACTGTGTTTCACCTGATGGACCAGGTCCATCACTGAGTTCATTTGTCAACCTTCAAAACTTCAACTGGACTTGGTATAACAACAACCAAACATCTTCCTGCTCCATGCACCGAGCATTCCTTACTAACTCCAGCTTAAGACATCCTGTGATTCTCACACATCTGCAAAGCACCATGTAGACTTTATCAAAGTTTTCCCTCACTCGTGCCATCCTCGGATCAATTTCCGCTACCAGAACTGATTCGCCAGCATGCCTCGAACCGGAACCAACATAGCATATGACCGTACAGTTAGCTAATCAATAGCAAACTCCGCAACTTGGCTCGAAGCCATATTTCAAGACACACTCAACAACTCATTACACTTTTACTCTAATGATGCCACAATACCATAGTGAGATTAAACTCAAATCATTTACAAGTTTGTGAAAACACAGATCATCTAGTACTGTAATCCTTTACAAATCTCGCATTCATCCCCACATCAGTTGATTCCGCTCTCTTAAGCGACTCGAACTTTCAAATTTCAACACGTATCCTTCAATTACACATGAGATCTAATAACATACACATAAGGATGATACCACTTAAGAACACTCCGCAGGAGATAAGCCACCTGCTTCGCCTCAATTTAGTATTTCAACATACCTTCCTCCGTCATACACATTACACAGTCATTTAGTCTTCCTGGGTCTGAACTCATACTGCCACATGTAATGCACTTCACTCCCCAACTAGGAGATACGAAAATATTCTTCACACGCCTATAACTCGGGTTACACATCAAATCACAATAGGAATCGAACACTTAACAATTCATCTATTATCCAGCAGACATCTTCGTCACTATCAAGTCATATATATACATCTCGCAGTACTAACATACTCATCACATAGATATCCAACCGACATTCCGGCTAATAGGGACAATACTGAACATATAAGTTCAAAACACTTGCTCACACAATCAGTACCTCGGTGCTCAAGACATAGGGAAATATCCGGCCTCAAGTCCTCTAGAATGACCCAACATCAAACTCACAGAGATCACATCTCGCCCCTTAATCGGGGAATCACAAGCCATCAAGGCATATCTGATACTGAGCGCTTATGTGCCTTTACGAATGCGTGGAAGGAATTTCAAGAGTTTCTTTTCAAGCTGAATTAAGGACACACGATAAGAATTCAAGAAGGTGAAGTTTTCCTAAAGGTTCTGCAGCCTCTCGAGGATAAATACAGACGTCTCCGTACCGATATGTGAGACTCTACTAAACCTGCTCATGACCCGTGAGACCTAGTAACCTAAGCTCTGATACCAACTGTAATGACCCGGGCCCACACTCTGCATATATTGTCCACTTTGGGTCCCACCCTCATGGTTTTATTCTCCCCCAGTCCCACTTGGGAAATGGCCTATGCACATGTAAGTCCAAGTCTTACTAATATAGCCCAGGACTCCCCCTCTCATTTCCGATGTGGGATTCCTGCGAGCTACAGTGCCATTGCTACAGCACCTGTACTGCACTCACCCCACCAACAGGAACACAACATCCTCGTTATGGGTACCCACCCATCATACACTGGAGAGTCGGCTCTGATACCAACTTATCACGACCCAAAACCACGTACTGGTCGTGATGGCGCCTCTCGTAAAGACAAGGCTAGCCAACTAACCCAACTCGTCTTTTTCAAATTATTTAAACACAAATGAACAGCAAAATATGACTTAATGATATTAATTAACTAAATTTACAACCCAACACAGCACGACCGGGGTGTCACAAGTCACGAGCATCTATCAAAGTATAAATACAACTACAAGACCTAAAATATACAAGTTCAGAATAATAAACCAAAAGAGAGAACAGTGGTGCTGCGAACGCAGGTAGTCACCTCTCTACTCCTATAGCTCTGCCTCTGATCAGCCAGAACCCGCTACCGGGTGCACAAATACCTGCATTTGCACGCGAGGTGCAGAGAGTAAAGTGAGTACTCCAACTCAGTGAGTAATAAGGGTAAATAATAACTGAGCAGTAAGAAATCATGTAAAGCCAACCATCATGCTATATAGGAGCAGTGAATAGCCCTTTCGGAGAAAGCAGTGAAGTTGTAAAACCTTAAGAAATATTTTAGCTCAGTTTAAAACCTGTTTTGAAGATGTTTTTTTTCAATAGTTAAGCAAATGAATGCGAAACTAGTAGTGATTGCAAGCAGAAAAGTAAGCCCCTCAGGCACAACATTCCGTTAACAGAAAACGCCAGGATATCAGGTAATTATTTTTAGAAGTAGCATAAAAGCCAATGAAATAAGAGTGCAGAAATATTATGACAGGTAATACAAATAAGAACAAATACATGAGTGCAATGCAATGCATATGACGGTACACTCTGGTACCCACTGCGGTGTGCATCCCGAGCCATCCATTTATTTATCGTCGATGGCGCTCACTGGGGGTGTGTACAGACTCCAGAGGGGCTCCTATAGCCCAAGCGCAATATCAAGCCATCTCGTGGCATCAACCAGACTCTCGGCCTCAATATCAATATAACCATCCAGGCTCTCGGCCTCAAGATCAATGTAATCAACGAGGCTCCCGGCCTCAATATCAATATAACACTGTTGCAGTGCGCAGCCCAATCCATGCTCAGTCCAGAAATACACATAAGCCTCTTGGGCAATATTAAAATAATAGTTCTCAGCTCAAAACATCAATACAATATTGTTTAAGTTTTCAAATCTTAGAAAGATGGTTGAGTTTGCGAAACAATATTAAAAACCTTGGACCGAGATCAAATAATATGCAAAAATAATGCAGAAACAGTGATATCAATTCCTGAATGATTCAAATAATTGGCACGAAGCCCAAATATGGCAATCATCCCAAATTATGATGATAACAAGTAGTTCCAGTCAAATATGCACTAATTTTATCAATTGAGACGGACCAAGTCACAATTCCCAATGGTGCTCTACCCCATGCTCGCTATTCGGCATGCAAGTCACCTCAATACAATACTATGATGTGCAAATCCGTAGTTTCAAACCCTCAAACTATCATTTACAATCATTACTCACCTCGAACCGGCGAAATCTCTAGCTCGCGATGCCTTTGCTCCTCAAATCGGCCTTCACGCGCATCGAATCTAACTAGAATCAGAGCGAATACATCATAATATGCTAAGGGAACAAAGCCCAAGCGAAAACAATCAATAACGAGCACAAATCCTGAAATTACCAAAACCCGAGCCCAGATCCCACTTGTAAAAAAATCTGAAAAATTCACATCACCGGGCTTCTTATCCCGCCACGAGTCTATACATATCAAATTTACCAAAATCCGAGCTTAAATGCTCCCTCAAAACTCAAATTTTCTTTCTCTTAAGTTCAAGCCCTAACCTCCATTTTTGACCTCTAATTTCTTGATTTTCACCCTTAATTCATGTAGTAACACATTAGATTTATGTTCTAGGTTTAGAATTCCTTACCTCAATGAAGTCCCTTGATTCCCTCTCCAAAATCGCACAAAAACCTCCAAGTCCGAAGTGAAAATATTGAGTTATTTCAAAATTTCGCGAAGATAGGATTTAATACCTCTGAACAGACCTTTTTGCTTTTGCGATAATATTGTTGCTTCTACGACACCGTTTTTGTGGATTCTCTTCCACTTCTGCGTTTCCTCCAATTTTGCCCATGACCGCTTCTGCGGTACACCACTCGCACAAGCGAGACCGCTTCTGCGGTCCACATGTTTGCTTCTGCGGAAACTCCCCAAGCTCCACCTTCGCTTCTGCGACTAAACCTTCGCTTCTGCGGAACCGCATCTGTGGTCCATTTCCGCAGAAGCGAAAACACCAGATACCAGACCCTTCAGCAGTCTTTAAACTCCAAATTTCATCCCGTTAGCCATCCGAAATCACCCCGAGGCCCCCGGGACCTCACCCAAAAGTACCAACACATCTTAAAATATTATTCAAACTTGCTCAAATCATCAAAAGACCTCAACTAACACCAAAATCATCAAATTACAACGAATTCAAGCCTATATTCTTCAAAAACTTCTGAAACACATATTCGATCAAAAATCCAACCAAATCACCTCCGAATAACCTAAAATTTTGCACACACATCCAAAATCACCTAACGAAGCTACTGCAACTCTCAAAATTCCATTCCGACCCTCGGATCAAAATCTCACCTATCAACCGGATATCGCCAAAATGCTAACTTCGCCAATTCAAGCCTAATTCTATACTGGACCTCCAAAATCAATTCCGATCACACTCCTAAGTCACAAATCACTTCCCGTAGCTAACCGAATCACTCGAAGTCACATCCAAGCCTTCTAACGCATAAGTCAACGTTCGGTTTACTTTTCCAAACCAAACTTTCCTTAAAGAGACTAAGTGTCTCAATCCCTACCAAAACCAATCCGAATCAACTCTAACGCATCAAGTACTGACAATGAAACACGAAGAAGCATAAAATGGGTGAAATTGGGTGGTAACACATGAGATCGGGTCGTCATAGCGTTCACGAAGGGCCTGGGTTCGTGAGCATCGTGTTCGCGAGGTTCTATGCCGCATTCATGAAGGTGTAAGAGAGGTTGCATCACGTTCGCGAGTGTGGATACGCGATTGTGAAAGAGGTTCTGGAGCTGATGGTCAAATGTTCAGTGCATTTGCGTGGAAGCGAACGCATTCGCGAAGTTCAAACTGTGGAAGCAGTGCGTTTGTGACTGGCATTTTGCGTTCGCATAAGGTAAAAGATGGTAAGCATAATTTTGTGCTACGCGTTCGCGAGACATAGACCGCATTCACTAAGAAGGCTTTTAAAGCCTGGGCAGAATGTTTTAATAGCTCTTGTCCGCAATGTTTGAGCTAACTTTCACCATCGCTAGAGCTTCTTGAGGGGAATTAAAGAGGGACTCAAGAGATAACACCCGGAGGTAAGATTTTTGAACTTGAAACTCGTTTTTATTGTGGAATCCACCTAGAAATTCATGGAAATTAAGCCTAAATTGAAGAATTAGGGCTTGGGAATTTGGTCTTTTGAATTGGGATTTGAAAGATCATTTGAGGTCGTATTTAAGAACTTTTGATATGTATGAAATCGTGGGGAGATGAGGAATCTAATTATGTGAAAATTTCTGAGTTTCGAGAATTGGACCCGGGGCTCGGGTTTTGGTAATTTTGGGATTTGTGCTCGATATTGATTGTTTTCGCTTGGGCTTTGTTCCCTTAGCATATTGTGATGTATTCGTTCTGATCTTGGATAGATTCGACGCGCGTGGAGGCCAATTTGAGGGTCAAAGGCATCGTGAGCTAGAGATTTTACTGGTTTGGGGTAAGTAATGATTGTAAATACTGTCTTGAGGGTTTGAAACCCCCGATTACACATCATCGTGTTACTTTGAGGTGACTTACATGCTAGATGACAAGCGTGGGGTGGAGCACCGCTGGGAATTGTGACCTAGTCTATCTGAACGATAGTTTAATGCGTATTTGATAGTTAATTGTTGATGTTATTATATTTTGGGTTGTTTGCCATGTTTGGGTCCTTGTGTCGACTTGTTGAGACCCTTAGGGGCCTTTTTACTATCTTTCCTCACTCTACTTGTTTGAAAGCATATCCTCAGTCATGTTTTACCTGTTATTACTCAAATATGGCTTTATCACTATATTCTTAAAAAATGTGGAAACTGTGTTGGGCTGAGTTCCCTATTCTACTGATAGTCCGAGTGATCGTGAGATGATGACTGAGATAGACCAAGGGTCTGATTGTGAGCTTGATGACTGATATAGACTGAGAGTCTGATGGTAAGGTTAATGATCAAAAGAGGCCGATGGCTTAGTTGTGAGGATTATATATCTATGGATCGGGCTGCACGCCACAACGATATATAAATATATGTATATGGGTTAGGCTGCACATCGCAGCGATATGTTGGATCGGGCTGCACGCCGCAGCAATATTGCGCTTGGGCTGTAAGGGGCCCATCCCAAAGTCTGCACACCCCCAGTGAGCGCCGTCGACGAAGTATATGGATCGGGCTGCACGCCGCAGCAGTTACTATATGGTACCTATTGAGCGTGAATGCTGAGTGCGAGTATTGATTGGTAAGAAATGAGTCACGAATGACAGAGAGGCCAACCTGAGGGGCGATAGATATATACACATTCACATGAGTGATATTTTGCCTGGGTGGCCTGTTTATGAAATTATTGATTTCACTCCTCTTTAGAGTGAGTTTCTATCAAATATGTTGATTTATTGACTGTTTTCACTCATCTTTATATTGAGCCTCTGTCGAAAAGTTGAACAAATTGTTTTAAAATAACTTTTATTTAAACTGGGGTTTATGAGATTTTCACAAATTAATCACTGATTTGACATTGGTTATTTCCAACGAGATTTTTAAGTTACGAAGTGTTTATGATTACTGTTTTGCCCTAGGGGCTATTTTACGAACTATGCTTTGCGCGAGGGGACAATTATGGCTTTAATATCTATTATTATTTTAAATGGTATTGAACCCCTACTGAAACTGCTGGAAAGTATTTTAAAATAATTTTTACTAAAAGCTGGATTTTAAAAGGGAATGTTGACTTGTAGTATGATTTGAAAGCCTGTTGTGTTTATTGAGGCCAACGTGAATGTGGGTTCATTGTTTCCCATTGCTCAGTCTTGATTTACTCTTATTACTTACTGGGTTAGACTACTCACATTACTCCATGCACCTGGTGTGCAGATGCAGGTATATTGGAACCCAATAGCGGGTGTTGATTTGCTCAGATGCAGAGTCATCAGAGTTAGCAGGTGGTTGCATGATGTTTGCAGCACCGCTCCCTTCCTCACATTGCTATTACTGTAATTAGTACATTATTTTAGACTTCTTATTGTATTTAGACCTTGATAGGTGCTCATGACTAGTGACACCCCGATGTCAGGCTTGTATAATAATTCCACATTATTTTCCTTCAAATTTATATTATGAAATATTGCTCTAATTAAAGGTTTAAAAATGACTCTTAATGATTAAAAGGTTGATGTGAGCCTTGTGTCGGTTGGTCTTGTCTTCACGAGAGGCTCCATCACGACCGGGCCGGTTTGGGGTCGTGACATTAATCAACCAAAGGGACTTTCGGCATTTCTAGTTGGAATCAATATTACAAATACTTTAATACCTTTATTAGTGAATTGATAAAAAAAAAAGAGAACATTGCTACTTGTTTCAAACCAAGGGATCAAATGTTAAGGGAAACACTTGGCAAATGCTTTTTTCATCACAAAAGTTAAGTATTATGAACTTCAAGATCGTTTCTTCATCGCTAATAACTTCTTAATATTCATCGCTACATTAATTGTGTATCATTTTAGAGTTCAACACGACAAAATTTTCACATCAAGCAAATGCTTTCTGCACTCTCTTTGTTAGAACAATTTTATTTCAAGTATTGAAGTTAGAATACAATGTAACTAATACAAAGCCATGGAGAGAGATAGCAACAATTATTAAGTAGCTAATATGTCATCCATAAGGCATAAACGTTGGATAATTTGCTTTGATTGAAATATTAAAACAAATTAAGTAATGCATAAGTTTCATAAATCATTAAACAACAAAGTTTATGCCAAACAAGCAAAGAAATTTCAAAAACAAAAAGTCATGGACCAAATGAAACAACAATGCAATTAGGCCTACTAAAAACTTCAAGTTTCAGCAATATTCTTTATCAAATATTATAGTTCCAAGTCTGGTTCGGCATTGAGATCAAACAAGCTTGATTGCGATTGACTAGTATCAATTTGCTATAATTAAAACCAAACAAACACTATAAGAAAAATTATATGTTTAAGTAATAAATACAATATAATTGCAAAATTATACCTCATTCACACCTAGGGAACCATCTTGCTCAATGTTTGTATCTCTTCCTTACCCATTACCCCTACCCTTGTGTCCACCACTTCTACCGCCACCTCTACCACCACGATTGCCACTACCACTACCATCTATCCTGCCACTACCCCCGCCACCCCCTCTAACACCAGTTCTTCCGCCATTACTAGCTCTAAATGCATCACACGGCTATGAACTTGTAAAGTAGTATTCAATTCTTCCTCTATATAGATCCAAATGCGGATTGCCACGTGAATGAGTGTACTGGGGATCTCGTAGAGTTTGCCTTCAATTTCATCTAGGTCATCCTTGTCAGGGTTTAGCACGATCATTTCGTCGTCCCACTTTTGAAGATCATGCACCATCATCTTCAAACTATGCTTAGCATATTGAACCTTTACGCTAGTGCCAAGTACTATATCACAAGCCATGTCAAAATACTTCAACATGCTTATGTATGTCTTGTACTCAGGAGTCATGTTTGGTAACCAACTTAATGGAACCGATTCAAGTGTTGCCTAATAACATCGCTTCTCCACCTTGTCATTATATATCTTTCATCAATTTTATCAATCTTCTTGTGCGACAAGATCTTGAGTATATGGAAATAAAGTATCCCTCTAGCCATTTGCAACTGCAACTAAAATAATTGTTGATAGGTTTATATCCAATAATGTACTCTACTGGATTTCCACCATTTTTTGTACAACTGAATAATCACTAACAATGGATTTCTCAACACCTGGATGATCATCGGGATTGCTGACTTCACAATAGTTGTATCTTGAAAAATTCATATGATGTACGTGTATAACACTGAATTACCTGCTCCTCCCACTTGAACAATGACTCACACTCAATTTGAAAGCCTTTTGACATGTATTCCCCTTCCAACTCTTTCTCATTCTTAGCTCTTATATCTAACTCATACTGGTGAACAAGCATCCAAAGATTGCTTTGACGGGTAATATATCCATCAAAGAACTCATGCAACCCCTCACTTCTTTGCGTAGATAGCATACCAGCCCAAAAATACACATCAAGGTACACAGGAACCCATTTTTCCTTCTCAGAGTAAAGCTTGTTGAAATAATTCCTTGTATGCAAATTATACTTTGCAATATATTATGTCCATTTTATTTCAGAAACTTCAATAGTAATGCTATCAAGGACTATGAATTTAAATTATCCACGTACAATTTTAGAAGGACGAACACCATTTAAGTGAAGAGGGAGCTTTAAAAATATATGACAAATACAATGCCTATGTATTGTATGTGGCACCACTTCAGCAATGGATGGATTAATGCTCGGGCACTGGTCAGTTATAATCGCATCTGGATGAATGTTTCCCATGGCCTCAAGCCAAGTTCTAAAAACCTATTTATACCTATCGATATCTTCATGAGACATGAGAGCGCACCCTAATAAGATGGACTGCCTATGGTGATTGATGCCAACAAATGTAGCACACGTCATATTATATTGATTATCAAGGTATGTTGTATCAAAGCATATTGCATCACGTAATTGCTCATACGACGCCTTATAGTGTGAATGCACCCGTACCACATATCCCAGCCTACCAATATTATCAACATATATTAAATAGAAAAAAAACTTCTTATTCTTTACCTGCATTTCATGAAAAATTTGAGCAACAACTGTGCGTCCCCTCATTATATTTCAAAATTCCTATTCTTTAAAATAAAATTTCTACAAACTTTCGGAGCGCGACCCAATTTTACAGTCCACCACATTAAACCTCAGCAAGCCTAATATTCTTGGAGGGTCTAATGCCAGATCGGCCGTGAGCTTCGAGATCCCTCTTCAAATAATCACAGATGGACCTATGTCCGGCCATCAAGCACGATATGGAAGGGAGCAAATCTTGATTGTGTCACGACCCAGAATCCCTCCGAAGGAGTCGTGATGGCACCTAGTCTCTAAACTAGGTAAGCCAAACATTTACTGACTTCAAATTAAATAACTATCAATAAATCACAATTCTCAAAATCGATGGTACAAGTCATAAGCCTTTCTAAGAGTAATTATACAAAATAAATACAACACTATTCCGGGATGAGAAAGAATCAATGGAACGTAAATACAAAGGAAGGTGACTATGAGGCCTACAACATAGCAACAGGTTACCGTGAGTCTCCATCGTGATGACACGCACAGCTACTATCGATCAATACATGGATCTGTACACAAAAATATATAAAAGTGTAGTATGAGCACACCATGGCGATGCCTAGTAAGTAGGGTGCGCATAGTTTGGGCAAACCCGAAATCCAAATTTTTTGAATTTTTTGTTTGGATTTTCGAATTACGGATTGGATTTTGAATTTAAATTTTTAAAATTTTGGATTTCGGATTGGATATTGGATTTGGTAATTCGGATTTTTGGATATCCGAAAATCCAAAATTTTTATACTTTATATTTAGTCCATCATCAATATGTCAGTAGTAATAAGTTCGATACCCCACCCATTAGATATTATCTCATATTTTCAATATTAATTACTAAGTTACTGTCCGAATATTTTCTATTTGGATATGGTTTTACTATTGCTACTTCTTATCAGGCATATTAATGTCTCTGTTGCATTCTTTTTATAATAACTTCATTACTTGAATACTTTATTTGGATGATTTTGGTGAGGATAAGCAACTTTTCCAACAATTTAACATGAATACATCATTTGGATATTTATTTTTTGTAAAAGGAAAAACATCTTAACTTATAAGTTCAACACCGAAAATCCAAAATATCCAAACCGATTAATCCAAAACCGAACTTAAAAAATCTGATCCAGTCCGAGCTTATTTGGATTGGATTTGGATTGTCATTTCTTCAATCTGAAAATCAAAAATCCAAACCGAAATTTTAAATTCAATCCAAACTGCTCAAACGCCCACCCCTAGGCAATAAGTACCAAGACTAACCTCGGTGGGGTAGTAACGAGGAAAAGTCAAAACACCTACTGGTCAAATAAAACGAACAAGATATGATAGTAAAATATCGAGATAATATCAACAACTGAGAGAAATTAAAATACAAACAGTAGGAACAATAAAGGGAGAACACAGGTAGTAACGTACGATACCTAAGTAAATCAGATAACCAAGTAAATAAGATAACCGAGTAAACCAGATAACCAAGTAAATCAACACTGACATAACAGGAGAAGAGACAAGTAAGAATTTATTCAAATAAAGAATGCAATATCAACTTAATCAATCACGTCATATCTAATACACAATCTCGACCATCTCAATCATCGGTTTCTCATATCATAATTCAACTTCCGAACCTTCAGCACACATGGCACCTTGTGCCCCCATATTTTCCATCTCTCTTTTAACAACAAAATTCACATACTACACTATACATTATGTCTGTACAAATGCACTCAAGATGTTCAAGAAGTCTCATTTACCTAGTATAAGTAAATTACAATTTCTAAACTAAATAGGAAAGTCAGTGAGAAAAGATAAGGTTGTTTCTTTTGAAATCATTTGAGTAAAGAAAGTAACCCTTTCAATTAAAATACAACATCGACTAGAATATTACCTTTAACAGGAGAGTTAATAACTTAAAACTTTGTTGAAATTTCTTTTTAAATAAAATACCACCTTAGACGGTTTAAGGGGATATAATTGAGAAACTAATTGAATTAAAAGGTGTAATAATTTTTGAAGTTTGAAGTATTGGAATGTGTGTGTATATATATATATATATATATAAATACATCGAAGTATTGAAAACATTGTAGGTTAACACAAAGGATCACATAAATAAAGGAAATTAAACAGTTAAAACACTTGAATTGATAACAATAAGTAAACACAGCAACTGAAAGTGCAGAACATCACCCTTCATGCTTTTACTCTCGTTCTCACCATAAGAATCAATATTCACTTTTATTCTTTCTTGTTGCGGCGTGCAACACGATCCCAATCATATAATACTGTTGCGGCATGTAACCTTGATCCAAATTATATAATACTATTGCGGCGTGCAACCTGATCCAAATCATCTAATATTGTTGCTGCATGTAACCCGATCCAAATTATACAAGTCAATACCAATCACAAAGAGTCCCGACAAGGGAATAATAAGGAAACAACTATATCCCGGCAAGGGAGTCAACAACAAGAATAAACACATCTCGGCAAAGGAACCAATAGCAATAATGAAATATGTCCCGGCCAGGGAATCAGCTATAACCAAACTTGTGCCAATAATTACTTCACAATAAAACCTCAACTAAACAACGAGATATAATAAGCAAGTGATAACTACACCGGTAACCACAACAATTGGACATGTAATCTATTTGCACGAAGTCATAGAGAAACTCACAATCAAGAAGTATCAAAGTAGTAAGGAAGGCATTCACTTCAATTAAGACAGTTAAGGGTCAAAGCAATACGTAAGAATTAGAGGAAAGCTAACAACATCATGTGGAGCATATAGAGACAATTTAAGCAATTATTACACTCAATCATAACAGAATACTTTCCACATATTGAACATAACGACCTAAGAACCCTAAAGCATATTTCCCACAGATAAGTCTGAGCACACACTCGTCACCTCGCATGCACGGACTACAATTAGCATAGAAGACTCAAATCCTAAGACGAAGTCCCCCACACAAGGTTAGGCAAGATACTTACCTCGAAGACGATAAACCGACACTCTAAAATGCACTTCTTGGGTGAAAAGACCTCCGGACAGCTCATATCTAACCAAAAACAACTTGAATACATCTAACAATGAAAGAGAAAACAATTTCAATTAACAAAACTATGATTCCTATACAATTCGCAAAAAAATCGACAAAAGTCAACTCCCCAGGCCCGCACCTCGGATCCCGATAAAATTTACAAAAACCGAGTACTCAATCCAATACGAGTTTACCCATACAAAAATTATCTAATTCCTATACCATTTGGTCTTTCAAATCATTATTTTATATTTTTGAAAGATTTTACAAATTTTCCTTTAGATTCTCATGAATTCGATATTAAATCTAAAGTATAATCACAAAATATAGTTGAAAATTAATTAGAGACACTTATCTAATGATTTGGAGAAGTTTGGATCTTTGAAAAATCGCTTATGAAGGTTTAGGGTTTGAGAAAATTGAAAAATGGGGGAAAATCCCGTCAAAAACCTCACTTAACAGGTCTCAGATGTCGCATTTGCGACCCAGGATTCGCATTTGCGAACTTTTGCAAATTGCGAACAAAGCAGGGCTGAAAGAAGTCGCATTTGCGACCAAAAGTTCACATTTGCGAACTGGGCATCGCAAATGGGTTGAAAAAGTTCGCATTTGCGAAAACACCAGAAACTGACAATTTTTCCGACACGAAAATGAGCATAACTTCCTCATATGATGTCCAAATTCGATGATTCTTTTTCCTATGGCTCCGTAATTTTGATACGGATCTAATGGTTCAAACAAAACGGCATTTGGATATTATTTTCTCAATATGGTATCATTTTTTCTTGAAAAAATGATGATGAAGCATCCAAAAACAAGCGCAACATAACCTATACCTATCCGAAACTCACCCAAGCCCTCGAGGCTCCAACCCAAACATGCACACAAGTCTAAAAATATCATAAGGACTTACTCGTGTGATCAAATCATCAAAAACTATGAATTTAACTGCAAAACTCATGATTTTCTAAATTTTCAACCGGACTTCCAAATCACGTCAAATCAATTTTGATTCTCACCAAATTTCACAGATAGGACTTAATTATCATAACAAACTTGTACCAGGCTCCGGAACTAAAATACGGTCCCAATACCAATGAGTTCAAATATTAATTCATTTATTTACTCCTTTAAAAACCATCAAAATAACTTTCTTCAAAAATTATTTTCTAAGGCTAGGGACCTCGGAATTCAATTCCGGGCATATGTCGAAGTCCCATATTTTACCGCGGAGCTTCCGGGATCGTCGAAACACAAATCTGGGTTCGTTTACCAAAAATGTTGACACAAATCAACCAAAAAACAAATTTTAACACTAGAAATCACTATATTTTTCATATTTTCACATAAAAAGTTTCCGGTTTTATGCCCGGACTGCGCACGCAAGTCGATACACATAATATGAAGCTGCTCATGACCTCAAACTGCCGAACCAGATGCAATTGGTCAAAACGATCAGTTGGATCATTACATCCTCCTCCACTTAAACATACATTCATCCTCGAACGTGCCCGAAGTCGTTCCAAAGCCATCGAACCACTGCATGAGCTCCTTATACATACACCTGGGGGTGTTTCCCCATCATCCAACCTATGCAGAACTGACAATGCAACTTAACTAAAATGTCTCATCTCCTCCTTAGTCCATCTCAACATCCGAAATTCATCATAGGACCCGAATTTCACATCATCACACTGAACACACCCAAACAAAGTGAATCGAGCCAAAAATTTCAATCCAGAATACAATCACATGTCGTTCCACATAACTCACTTACTTGAAGCAATAACCTCTGACCACCAACGCTGCTCAAATAACATCTTGGATGCTGGCAATATACTTCACATTGAATACAACCTTGTTCCGGACTTTCACAACATTACCCATGATAAAGAGACATGAGGAAACTCATAGCCGCCCATGAAGTCAACAAGTCACAAAGCTCTCTCGCCCGCGAATGGGCTATTACCCAAATCTTAGCAGAAACACCTGCTCACTTCCAAACACTCCCCACCCCCAATACCATAACATTAATCTCAGGTCTAAGAACCTCATCTCAGCCAATACAAGCAATCCAACTAACAACTCATTACGGAACCACACAGATTCTTACACTACACAATTCGTACACCAAATCAACAATAACTCAATTATACATCACAAATAAAGGAAAAGAAAGTAGAAGAATTACCTAACAAGTAAAACATGTGTGACAACAAAAGTATAGGTTTTTCATAAAATCGGTCCATAAAGGGAAGACATAACACCAAGTAAATACAAGGAAAGGGTATCCCATATAACGTTCGCTACGGCGCGCAGCCCGCTCCCAAATACTCATCGAGCCAAAATGCATGGGCTCACTGATCATATGAATACTGATATCAAGTACAGTAGAATGTACAAATAAAATTATAGGAAAAAATGAATAGAAGTAATAAGCCATGCACCCGCAAACACAAACTCAAGGTCCTTTCCAAAAGTGCACACTCTTCATATATGATAGCCAAAAATGCCACACTCTGTTATTCTAAATACTCATCCAGGAGAAAACTGCAATGTACCGCATATTCCTTATGCCCATAGTAGACAGTTAACTCAAGCCGTTGCCAAACCATCGAGAACCCTCCGAGGTCCGCCCGCACGCAACTAAGCCATCAGGACTGCACCTCCCCAACTCAATCGAGTCATACAGACCGTCCAATCCAAGACTGCCGCCACAAATGGCAGTAGAGAATTCCCATTCAGAAGGACAAATTACTTTCATAGCCATGTTGACCCCATCACTAACGAACTGAACCATTTTATCAGATAGTAGATAAGCAATATCCCATCAGAGCCCCAATATTATCCCTTGCAATATCTCAGTCTTTAGTTATATAAAATTTTTGAAAGCCTTCCAATACCACTTATATACATACCTCAGGCCAAAACTGATGTAAATATGACTCTGCAATATGGATGCCACTAGTGGACTCATCCACTTAGCGCGAAGCCATAGAAAACAACGTCTGATGATCCTCAAAGCTAACCTTCATAGCTCGCACAACAAAAATTGCAAGGTACTCCAATACCACTAGCTATCCTCAATCAACCTCCACCTCATGACCCTGCGGCGATCTCGACGACTAGCCAATCAATTAAACCTTCCCAAGTTCGCACTCACCGACCAAATGCCGGAAACCGCTGCGCCTCCATATGAACAATTGAATAGCCTCTCAATACCTCTGTATCTTCAGTTTGGAAAACACGTTGAGACAATGTCTGGGCACCCCTGACTCCTTTGTAGTCTGTCTATAGCATCACAAACCACTGACGCATAGCGGTCACTGAGAGCGTAATATTATACACGAGTGGATGTAAAGGAACATAAGTTATACACTTCGAGTTGAATCAATGTCGCACGATAAGGAATGAAAGAAGTGGAATTTCCTAACAGTTCTGTAGCCTCTCGAAGAAAAGAACAGATGTCTCTGTACCGGTCTGCAAGACTCTACTAAACCTGCTTTTGACTCATAGCACCTATGAACCTAAAGCTCTGATACCAACTTGTCATAACCTAGAATCCCTTTAAAGGAGTCGTGATGGCACCTAGTTTCTAAACTAGGTAAGCCTAACATTTAGTGAAATAATATTAACATTTACTGACATAAAATTAAATAACTATCAATAAATCACAATTCCCAAAACCGGTGGTATAAGTCATAAGTCTTTCTAAGAGTAGTTATACAAAATAAATACAACACTATTCCAGAACGAGAAGGAACTAATGGAACATAAATACAAACGAAGGTGACTCCGAGGCCTGCGAACACAGCAATAGGTTACCATGAGTCTCCACCGTGACAATCCGCACAGCTACTATCGATCAATACTTGGGGTAGTGACGAGGAACAGTCAACACACCTACTGGTCAAATGAAATGAATAAGATATGATAGTAAAATATCAAGATAAAGATAACGAGATAATATCAACAACGCAGAGAAATAAAAATACAAACAGTAGGAAAAATAAAGGGAGAACACGGGTAGTAACAAACGATACCCAAGTAAATCAGATAACCAAGTAAATCAAATAACCAAGTAAGCCGGATAACCAAATAAATCAGATAACCAAGTAAATCAACACTGATATAACAGGAACAATGACAAGTAAGAATATATTCAAATAAAGAAGGCAATACCAACTCAATCAGTCACATCATATCTAATACACAATCTCGACCATCTCAATCCTCAGTTTCTCATATCATAGTTCCAACTTCTGAACCTTCAGCACATATGGCACCTTGTGCCCCCATATTTTCCATCTCACTTTTAACAGCAAAATCCACATGCTATACTATACATAATGGCCGTATAAATGCACTCAAGATATTCAAGAAGTCTTATTTACCTAGTGTAAGTAAATTACAATTTCTAAACTAATTAGGAAAGCCAGCGAGAAAAGATGAGGTTGTTTCTTTTGAAATCGTTTGAGTAAAGAAAGTATCGCTTTCAATTAAAATACAACATCAACTGGATTGTTACCTTTAACGTGGGAGTTAATAACTTAAAACTTAGTAGAAATTCAATTTAAGTAAAATATGACCTCAGACGATTTAAGGGATATAATTGAGAAACCGATTGAATTAAAAGGTGTAATAATTTTTGAAGTTTGAAGTATTGGAATGTGTGTGTGTGTGTGTGTGTGTATATATATATGTATATATATATATATATATATATATATATATATATATATATATATATATATATATATATATATATTT
>MU758731.1:100582-122145 GCA_026770625.1 Nicotiana glauca
ATTGAAAACACTGTACGTTCCAACACAAAGTATCACAACAATAAAGAAAATTAAACAGTTAAAACACTTGAATTGATAACAACAAATAAACACCGCAACAGAAAGTGCACGGCATCACTCTTCATGCTTTTACTTTCATTCTCACCATAAGAATCAATATTCACTTTTATTCTTCCTCGTTGCGGTGTGCAACCCAATCCCAATCATATAGTACTATTGCGGCGTGCAACCCGATGCAAATCATATAATACTGTTACGGCGTGCAACCCGATCCAAATCATATAATATTGTTGTGGCATGCAACCCGATCAAAATTATACAAGTCAACACCAATCACAAAGAATACCAGCAAGGGAATAATAAGAAGACAACAATATCCCGACAAGGTAGTCAACAACAAGAATTAACACATCCTGGCAAGGAAACTAACAGTATGAATGAAATATGTCCCGGCCAAGGAATCATCTATAACCAAACTTGTAACAACAATTACTTCACAATGAAACCTCAACTAAACAACAAGGCATAATAAGCGAGTGATAACTACACCGGTAACCACAATAATTGGACATGTAATCTATTTGCACGAAGTCATAGAGGAAGTCACAATCAAGAAGTATCAAAGTAGTAAGGAAAGAATTCACTTCAATTAAGACAATTAAGGGTCAAAGCAACACGTAAGAATTAGAATAAAGATAACAACATCATGTGGAGCATATAGAGATAATTTAAGTAATTATTACACTCAATCATAACGAAGTACTTTCCACATATTGAACGTAAGGACCTAAGAACCCTAAAGCATATTTCCCACAGATAAGTCCAAGCACACACTCGTCACCTCGCATGCACGTACTACGATTAGCATAGAAGACTCAAATCCTAAAGAGAATTCCCACACACAAGGTTAGGCAAGATACTCACCTCGAAGATGACAAACAGATACTCTAAAATGCACTTCTAAGGTGAAAAGACCTCCGAATGACTCGTGTCTAACCAAAAATGACTTGAATACATCTAACAACACAAGAGAAAATAATTCCAATTAATAAAACTATGATTCCTATACAATTTGCAAAAAAAGTTAACAAAAGTCAACTCCCCGGGCCCCCACCTCGGATCCCGACAAAATTTATAAAAACAGAATACCCATTACAATACGAGTTCACCCATATAAAAATTATATAATTCTGATACCATTTGGTCATTCAAATCATCATTTTACATTTTTGAAATATTTTACAATTTTTTCCTAATTTTTTTTTAGATTCTCATGAATTTGATGTTAAATCTAAGGTACAATCACAAAATATAGTCAAATATTATTTAGAGATACTTACCCAATAATTTGGAGAAGTTTGGGTCTTTAAAAAATCACCTATTGAGGTTTAGGGTTTGAAAAAAATTAAAAAATGGGTGAAAATCCCGTCAAAAACCTCACTTAACAGGCCTCAGATGTTGCATTTGCGACCCAGGGTTCGCAATTGCAAACCCTTGCAAATTGCAAACAAAGCAAGGCTGAAAGAAGTCGCATTTGCGACCAAAAGTTTGCATTTGCGAACTGGGCATCGCAAATGCGATGAAAAAGTTCGCATCTGCAAACACACCAGAAACTAGCAATTTTCCCAACACGAAAATAAGCATAACTTCCTCATACGATGTTCAAATTCGATAATTTTTTTTCTTATGGCTCCGTAATTTTTATACGGATCTAATGGTTTAAAAAACTGAATTTGGATATCATTTTCTCAATATGGTATCATATTTTCTTGAAGAAACGACATTAAAGCATAAAAAAACAAGTGCAACATAGTCTAAACCTATCTGAAACTCACCCAAGCCCCCGGGCTTCAAACCAAACATGCACACAAGTCTAAAAATATCATAAGGACTTACTAATACAATCAAATCATCAAAATAGCATCAAAAACTATGAATTTTAACCTCAAAACTCGTGATTTTCTAACTTTTCAACCGGACGTCCAAATCACGTCAAATCGATTCCAATTCTCACCAAATTTCACAAATAGGACTTAAATATCATAAAAAACTTGTACAAGATTTTGGAACTAAAATAAGGTCCCAATACCAACAAGTTCAAACATTAATTCATTTCTTTATTTCCTTTAAAAACCAGCATAATTATTTTCCTCAAAAAAATATTTTCTTAGTCTAGGGACATCGAAATTCAATTTTGGGCATACGCCCAAGTCTCATATTTTACCGTGAACCTCCCGGGATCGGCAGAACACAGATCCGGGTTCATTTACCAAAAATGCTGACCAAAGCCAACAGAAAAATCAAATTTTAACACTAGAAATTATTATATTTTTCATATTTTCACATAAAAGCTTTCCAGTTTCATGCCCAGACTGAGCACGCAAGTCGATACACATAATATGAAGCTGCTCGTGACCTCAAACTGCCGAACCAGACGTAATTGTTCAAAACGATCAGTTGGGTCATTACAGATTGTGATCATGAATGACATTAGAGGCGCGCCAACAAACAAAAGCATCAAACACAGCAGTGAGCCTAGCTTTACAATTGTTACCCTTGGTGGTAAACTTGGTTTTGTGAATCCTACCCCTATCACAACAGTAAGTTATGTACTTGGCAGTATCATCACCCTTCTTATTAGAATTTCTTTCAACAGCGGAGAATCCTTTCAGTCGTGCATGTTCTTTGTAGAATGCAAACAAAGAATCTTTATCGCTATATCGCATTGTGGAGATTGGACCAACAACCACATCATCTTCAGTGAAATCATTCTCCATTTCCTAATCAACATCATATAACTCTAACTCATTTCCTAACAACTACTCCTCATCATGGTCATCTTCTCCATAATATTCTCTATCACATTCTTCTCCATCATCATCTAAGTGCACAACATTGTTGAAACTGTCGTGAGAATCAACATCGACCCATTTCTATTCATTCAATAAACTGTCATCCGACGTCATCCCTAAAGATTTGTACAACTCGTCCCTAACTCGATCAAACCTATTATCTTGGTTTGTATTCATGGTTATTGTATTTGTGTTATGTTCATTTGAATTTATATTTTCTTGCAAAACCAAATTTTCTTGGTTTGAATCCATTTTTAGATAAGGAGGTGTTCACTCTGACTTGGTTTGATAAGAAGAAAGTATTGATAATTTAGGACCACATTAGTGTGGTCGTTTAGCACCTCACTAGATTTGTAACTTAGGACCTTGTATTTCTCATGGATTATACATTTTCTTTAACAAGGTTTGCATTTAGTATTTGTATTCATGAGCAACATTTACATACGTATAAAAACATATAAAGAGTAAATATGTGAAAGATGAAAGAAAGTCTAATGTGCAAACTCTCGGTTAACTTTACTACAGAGAGGAAGAGTCCTTTAAATATTTCTTATGTACAAGGATTTAGTTACACAACTCCTATAATCTTTCTAGATTTGAATTTGAAGATATACAACAAATCATAATAGTACTTCAAAATAAATAGGTGATTCAAAATAGGAGAGAATATCTGCTAGCAGTTAATTAAATCTTCTGCTGGTTCTTGATTTTGCTGTGAGATAAATTCTCAGTCAATACCCCCCCGCAAGCGGATGGTGAGGATCAAACAAGTAGCTTGGATTTTAGCAGATTAAATCAAGTTGTTCCAAGAGCTCTTGTAAAATATCGGCTATTTCATTATGAGAATTAACAAAGAGAACAACAAGTGAATTATTATCGACTTTCTTCTACACGAAATGATAATCAAGCTTAACCTGCTTCGACTGTTAATGAATGAAGGGATTGGCAGAGATAAAGATATCACTTAAGTTATCACTGGGTGGAATCGGAGGTTGTTTACGAGGAGCACGTATCTCATGTAAAAGTTGCTGCACCCAAATAATTTCGGTAGTACCAAATGCAAGAGCTCTATATTCATCTTCGGTACTAGAGCGAGCGACAACCTTTTGCTTCTTAGAGCAGAAGCCTACTAAATTATAACCATAGTAAAGAGCAAACTCGTGTTGAGAACGACTATCATATGGGTCAGAGATCCAACCAGTATCAAGGAAGGAAACTAGGCCGGAGTCTGTGGATGAGTGAAAGTAAAGACCATGGAGAAGGGTGCCTTTAAGGTATCGAAGATACCCTTAATGGAAGCTCAATGGGTGGTGGATGGGTTATGCATAAACTGATACACCCGATTGACAGTATAACAAATTTGGTGGCATATTGAAGAGCCCCAACAATGAAGCGATATAGGTTAGGATCAGGGAGAGAAATGCGATCATGGACAAGACGAGACCCGGGGATAGATGGAGTGGAGATCAGTTTGGCATCAGCCATCTTGGCACGAACAAGGACATATCTGATGTATTTTTGTTGGGTGAAAAAAATGATATCTTAATTTATGGTAACTTCAATACCAAGGAAAAAATGAAGGTGATCAAGGTCTTTAACAGAGAAGGCAACGTGAAGTGTTTTAGCAAATTGATTAATGAATTGAAGATTTCTTCCATAACAATAAGATCATCAACATACACTAGGATATAAGTAACATCATTAGGTGATTTTCTAGAAAGTTGAGAGCAATCTGACAAGTATGATTTAAAACCATTAGATAGGAGAAAAATTTTAAGCTTGGTAAACCATGCTGGAGAAGCCTGTTTTAGTCCATAAAGAGCCCTTTTGAGTAGGCACACATGGTTGGGGTATTGGGGATTAACAAATCCCTTTGGCTGCTCCATAAATATCTGCTTATTAAGCTCACCATTTAAGAATGCATTATTAATATCAAGTTGATGCTAGGGCCAACCTTTAGTGAGAGCAATAGATAGAACTAGCCGAATGGTATCAAAATAGTCAATGCCTTCTTCTTGATGAAACCTCTTTTCCACTAAACGAGCTTTATAGTGTTGAATGAGCCATCAACTTTATTTTTGATCCTTAAACACACTTACAACCAACAATATTAGTTAGGAGGTAGTGGAACAAGTTGCCATGTATTATTTCACATACGGGCAGTAAATTATGTTTGCATAGCTTGTTGCCATTGAGGAAGTTTGGAAGCCTGGTTAAAACTTTTGGGTTTATCAATAGTTAGAGGATCAATTGGAAGGGAGTGTTTGGATGTGGTGAGAGCTTTAGGGGCTAAAGAGTTGGTTTAAGAGCGGGCATTTGATGGTGAGAGTTATCTGGTGGTCAAAAATATGTAGGACTACTAGAGTGGTAAGTGGGAGAAGGACGCCAAGAGTTAACTGGAGATGGGGAAGGGGAAGAGCAGTCGTTGGAAGGCAAGGTAGAAGGTGATTCAGAAGGCGACAAAGATTGAGAAGAGGTGATTACCTGTGTTCTTGTCGAAGAGTAGTCATTGACAATTGAGTTGCAGCTTGCGGAGATGGAGGCAGAGAGGCAGCTTGTTGGAGAATGTGGCAGAGATGTAGATAATGAGGAGCATAATGTGGAGGAGGATGCTTTTAGGTGGTCTTGATAAGGAAATAATTCCTCATCCAAGGCAACATGGCGAGCGATGTAAACCCGGTTAAATGGCACAAGAAGACACATATAACCCTTATGTTTTGAGCTATAACCAATAAAGATACATGGCTGAGAACGAAATCCAAAATTGTATTTATTGTAAGGACGAAGAGAAAACAAAGACAACCAAAGGTTTTTAGAAATCCATAATCTGGTGGACGACCATATTAACATCGGTAAGGTGACGAGTGGTTTAGTATAGGGGTGATGGTACGGTTAGAAAGGTAGACTGCCGTATGGAATGATGATTCCTAAAAGCAAAAATAGGAGAGAAGCATGGGAAATAAGAGATAATCCTTTTTTGACAATAATTCGATTGCGTCGCTCTAGAGCACCATTTTGTTCTTGTATGTGCGGACATGAAACTCGATGTTGAATTCCTAGATTTTGAAGATGAGAGGAAACATTATGAAATTCACCTCCCCAATCAGTTTGCAGTCATTTTATTTTGGCATTGAATTGAGTTTCTGTTGAATTTGGCAAATACAATCCCACATCGGTGGGAAACTTAAGTTGGGGGGGATTTTCCCCCTATAAAAGAAGGCCTAATGTTTAGGATTAAACACACCTCTCATTTGCCTTCTTATTTTCTTAAGGCATTTGTATCTTCTCTCTTTAGTATTATTTCACTTGTAATTTTGGAGTGAAATAAAAATATTGGTTGTGTCCGAGGAGTAGGCAAAATTAGCCGAACCTCGTTAATTCTGGTGTTCCTTTTATTGTTGCTTTATTGTCTTATTTATTATTTGGTGGCTGCCATAATTTTTGGTATAGTAGTTGTGACTTATTCACACTATATACATTTGGCTTCCGCAACAATTTCAACCATAGAATGAAATTGTTTAAAAATAGTAAGCACATCTGATTTTTGATAGATAAAATAAACTTGTTACAATCATCCAAAAATCAAATAAAATAACGAGTTCCATTAATAGAATTGATAGGAGTCGGGCCCCAAACATCTAAATACATAAGATCAAAAGGACACAAACAAGATCCATGATGATGAACTAATGGAATAAGATGACTCTTACCCATTTGACATGTCGCACAAACATTAGGAAAACTAAAATATGAAACAGGAAGATTCTATGTAGATACAATACGCAGTGTGTGGCTTCGTTAGGATGAGCCAATCTCCGATGCCATCCAAGGGTAGTGCGCTCACTAAGAAAGGCCATAGGTGGTGATTTTGTGGAGGTTGATATAGGTGGAGGAGTGAGGCAATACAAGTCATTGTCAAAGATTCCCGAAGTACTATTTTGCCCTTCAAATTCTTGACAAAGCACTCATTAGCATGAAACATAATAAAGACATTAATATCACGAGTGAGTTTGGAAATACTTAAAAGGCCTTTTGTCAGCTTGGGAACAAAAAGAATATTAGAAAGTTTGACACTTTTAGGACTAGCAAACATTACTTTAGATCCAATATGTGAAATATTTAGTGATACCGTTGCCGATCACAAGTTGATCATCTCCATTATACTCTAAGTTGATGGATATATTAGCTAGATTTGGAGTGACATGGTGAGAGGCACCGGAGTCGAAGTATCATGCTGGATCAAAAATTGTACATGGAGAAGCATATTAACTTGTTTGTTTAGAAAAGGCATTCAATTGTGTTCCGTGCTTCATAAGTGGATTTGGCAGTGATTACATGAGGAAGCAAGGGGTTTGAAATTGTTTGTTTGAGCCAGAGAAGGACGTAGAGAGTACATTGGTGCCGATCTTCATATTTTAGATTTGGAACAGTAATAGGTTGTTCAGTTGGAGCATTTGGGTTGTTATCGTAGCAAGTGGCGGGTTGTTAGATAGAACAAAAGAATGAAGACGAAAAATTTGGAGAGCATTCATAACATTATTCTTCCCAACCTGAAAGTTATTGCGATCAAGCTTTGGAGAGAGATTTGGTAAATGATATATAGTTTATCAGAAGATGATCCCATGTATAAGAGTGTGATTATTCGCTAAATTTGCGGAAGCGACCAAGTCGGATCGATGTATTTGATACCATATAAAGAAGTAAAGATGTGAAAGATAAAAGAAAGTCCAATGTGCAGACTCTCGGTTAACTTTATTGCCGAGAGGAAAAGTCCTTTAAATATTTCTTATCTACAAGGATTCAGTTATACAAGTCCTATAATCTCTCTAGATTTGAATTTGAAGATATGCAACAAAATAAAACAGTAAACAAAATACAAAGTTGATTCAAAATAGGAGAAAATATCAGCTAGTACTTAACTAAATCTTCAGTTGGTTCTCGGTTTTGCTATGAGAGGAATTCTCAGTCAGTAAAACACAAACGTGGTAGCAAAATTTTGATTACCAAGTTTTCCCACAAAAAAAGTAGTATCATTTTTAGTAATTTGGACACAAATTGTAAATTTTTCACATATTATCTTATCGCATAAAAAATATGTGACAAAATAGTATGGGAAATCTGTGCTAATTATTCTTGGAAAAATAAAATTATTCAGGAAAATTTCAAGTACACATATGAAAATACACTATTTTATCCCCTATAGAAAATTTTCATCAGACGATAAGACATCATTCTTTATTGTGATGACCCAAAATGTCATTACTTGATATACTAGTGAATTCTGTGTTCCGAGACCTTAAAAATCTCCTTTTATCTCATCTCGATTTGCGTACACGGTCCGAGCGTATATCCGAAATGATTTTATGTGAAAATTTGATGAAAATGCTAATTTGGGTTTTAAAATTAAATTTAAGTTGATTTCGGTCAATATTTTAGATAAACGGACCCTAACCCGTGATTTGACAGTCCTGAAAGGTCCGTAGGAAAATATGGGACTTAGGCGCATGCCCAAAATTGAATTTCGAGGACCCAAGACCGAGAAATAAATTTTTGAAGATAATTGTTTAACTTAAATTATAAGAGTTTTTGAAAATTTAAATGTGTTTGAATTTGATGGTATCGGGCCCGTATTTTGGTCTCGAATCCTGATACAAGTCTTACATAGTATTTAAGTTGTGCCTGTAAAATTTTGTTAAAACGGACTTGATATGACGTGAATCGGACATTCAGTTGTTGAAATTTGAACTTAAGAGTCATTGAGATTTTTCTTTGATTTTGATGCTAAATTCGTTGCTAAAGGTGTTAATTTGGCAATTTGATCGCACAAGTAAGTCCATATGATGTTTTTGAGTTAGTGTGTATGTTTGATTTGGAACCCCGAGGGCTCTGGTGAGTTTTGGATAGGGCACGAGATGTTTTTACACTTAGGAAAAATTTCAGGTTTGATGTTTCTGGTGTGGAGGTGTTTCGTTCTTCGCGTTCGTGAAAGGACTCTCGCGAACGTGAAAGGTAGGTTAGTCTGAAGGAAAATTCCTTCAACGCGAACGCGAAACACAGGTTGCGAACGCGAAGCCTTGGGGTGTTACCCTTCGCGAATGCGGGCCTGCTATCGCAAACGCGAAAGCCTTTTGGCTGGGGACTGGGGGAAGGAATTTTGTTCTACGCGAACGCAGCCACTTGACCGCGAATGCGAAGGAATGAGGAGCTAAAGCTCCACGAACACAAGCCATCTAACCGAACGCGTAGGCCATCTGGGCAAGACCCATCGCGAACGCGACAGGCCCATCGCTAACGCGATGACGGCCTGCACAGTCATTTTAAAACAAATTTCAAAACGGGTCGTACTCATTTTCTTCATATTTTTGAAGTCCCAAGACATAGAGGCAATTTTCTTCACTCAAATTTATCTCCAAATTGTTGGTAATCAATTCTAAACTCTACTCTTTCAATTACTCAACTATTTTCATCACTTTTTAATCAAAAATCATGAGTTTTCATGGTAGAAATTAGGAATTTGGGTAGAGTTAGGGCTTTTTCAATAATTAAAATTTAGTCATCATTTTGGGGTCAGATTTTGAAACTAATTGTATATTTGGGCTCGTAGGTGAATGGGTGATCAGGTTTTGGTTCGAACCTCGAGTTTTTACCAAGCGAGCCCGGGGTCGATTTTTGACTTTTGGGAAAAATGATAGAAAGTCTATAATTAAGTATTGGGTATGAATTCTTTAGAATTTATTGATGTTGTTAAATTTAATTGGACTAGATGTAAGTAATTTGGAGGCGAATTCTAAAGCAAAAGCGGTGTTTGAGGCTTGAGTTGGCGGTGGAAGTTCGAGATAAGTGTTAGTTCTAACCTTAGCTTGAGGGAATAGGTATTGTGCTATATTTTCTATGTGCTAGTGTAGTGCACGACGTATAAGTGTGGTGACAAGTATCTATACGTCGTTTTCAACCATGCACGTGAGTCTTTAATTGTAATTGTTGTGTTTCTTAACAAGTACTACAAATGCCTAAGTTGTTGATTCTTCATGTTGGGAAGGAATTATGATTATTCTCGTGGTATATGTTCATTGTTGAGTATTGGTTTTAGTTGAGGTTTCATTTGTGAAGTTAAATGTTGATACAAGATTTGTTATAGCCGACTCCCTTGCCGGGATGTGTTTTTCTTTTTGTTGATTCCCTTGCCGAGATATTGTTGTTTCCTTATTGTTCCCTTTTCGGGATGTGTTTATTTTATTGTTGATTATCTTGTAGGGATATTGTTGTTTCCTTATTGTTTCCCTGCTGAAATTCTTTGTGATTGGTGTTGATTTGAATATTGGGATCGGGTTGCACACCGCAATAATATTATATGGGATTGGGTTGCCCGCTGCAACATGGAGTAATAAGGGAGAACAGGAGGGGTCGGGTTTCACGCTGCAACTGTGATATATGATTTGGATCGAGTTGCGCGCCGCAATAGTGATATATGATTTGGATCGGGTTGCACGCCGCAATAGCGATATATGATTTGGATCGGGTTACACGCCGCAATAATATTATTTGGATCGGATTACACGCCGCAACAATAAAGAATAAAAGTTGATGTTGATTCGTTACCGTTTCCTTATTCTAATTGATGCACACTTTAATATGTTCTTTATACTTTTCTCCTGCGTTACTGTTGGTACTTGATATTTCCCATAACATGTTCCCCTTCCCATCTTTAACTGCTAATTTCCGCAATTATTACTTGCCATATATGATTTGGCTGCACATGTTTATTTGGCTGTCTTGTCCTAGCCTCGTCACTACTTCGCCGAGGTTAGGCTCGACACTTACCAATACATGGGATCGGTAATGCTGATACTACACTCTACACTGTATGCAAATCTCGGTACCGGAGCTTTTGGACCTTAGAGTGGTTGCCAGCCTTGGCATCCCCTTCTGTATTTTATATTCTATTATTATTTACTTCAGAGACAGATTGTATCTTTCTTTTCAGACAACTATTTTTAGTATTCATAGATGGTCCGTGATATTGTGACACCAGTTCTGGGCAGAGATGTATTTCGAATGTTCCGTATTCGTATTTGGCTAAGTTATCAGATTTTGTCTTACGCATTCCTTTTATTAATATTATGACTCCGTTGTTAATATCATGTAAATTTAAAATTGCTAGAAGGTTAAGAAAAAGGGTAACAAGATATATAATACTCGGCTTGCCTAGCTTTCACGAGTAGGTGCCATCACGACTTCCGAGGGTGAAAAATCTGGGTCGTGATAAGTTAGTATCAGAGCTCTATGTTACTTAGGTCTCGCAATTCATGGAGAAGCTTGGTAGAGTCTGAGGGATCGGTACGGAGACGTCTATGCTTATCCCAGAGGCTACGGAGTTAGGAATAGTTTCACTTCTATTCTTCTAAGTCGTGCGATTTGATTTCTCAATGCTAATTGAACATCTACTGTGTTCTTTCGAATATGGTGAGAACATGCACGTCTTCATCCACGGATCAGTAGCCCGAGCCCTAGTGGCAACATCTATGAGGGGTAGAGACCGAAGCCGAGGTCGTGCTAGGGGCCAAGGCAGGGGTAGAACTCAGCCCAGAGAAGCAGCACTAGCGGTGGAGCCTCAGGTTGAGTTCCAGCCCAAACAATTTTGGTGGGCCCAGCTCAGGTCTCAGAGGGGTTCATTGCTACCACAGTACTCCAGGATGCTCTGGTCCGTCTAGTGGGCCTTATGGAGAGTGTCACTCGGGCAAGCTTACTTCCTGTAGCACCAACCGTCTCTCAGACTCGGGGAAGAGCACAGACTACTGCTACCCACACTCCAAAGCAGATGGCTCCCTAGTTTCAGACTCCAGTAGCTTAGTCAGTTAGAGTAGTTTAGCCGAGTGTGGTAGTTCAGACAGGTGATGGAGCAGCTATGTTTGATGATGCATTGTGGTGGTTAGATAGGTTCACCAAGCTATTCACTACTACTTATCGTGGTACATCTTCAGAGGATCGTTAGGATTACTTAGATAACTGACATGAGGTTCTTCGGAACATATGGATAGTGGAGACCAATAGGGTTGACTTTGCTGCCTTTCGTCTGTCAGGTTCTTCCAAGACTCGGTGGAGAGATTATTGTTTGTCTAGGCGACTTGGGTAGCCTGCCTTGGCTTGGGATCAGTTCTCTCAGCTATTTCTGGAGAAGTTTCTTCCTATCACTCAGACGGAGGACTATCAGAGGTAGTTTGGGCGTCTCAAGCAGGGTTCTATGACTGTCACTCAGTACGAGACCCGATTCATTGCTTTGGCTTGTCATGCTCTTATTATACTTCCCACTTTAAGAGAGCGGGTGAGGAGGTTCATTGAGGGGCTCGCTCAGCCAATTCGATTGCAGATGGCTAAGGAGACTGGGAGCGAGATTTCTTTTCAGGATGCGACCAATGTGGCTAGGAGAGTTGAGATGGTTTTGTCACAGGGTAGTGGTCAGGGCTCTGACAAGAGGCCCCGTCATTCAGGCAGGTTCAGTGGTGTCTCATCTAGAGGCATGGATTCTTTTGGTAGTGTCCATCCCCCTAGGCCATTTCATTCAGCACTTCAGACTTCTCATGGTGCTTTAGGTGGCCTTGGTTCTCATATGCAGTATTCAGGTCAGCAGTCCTACCATACGCCATCAGCTCCTATCAGAGCACCTCCTATTCATAGCTATTCTCATGGTCAGCCAGCTCGCCAAGTTTAGTCTCAGTTTCCTCAGCCGCAACACTCAGGTGGATGCTTTGAGTGCGGTGAGTATGGTCATATCCGGAGGGCTTGTCCAAGACTAGTGGGTATTGAATCGCAGCAGCAGGGTTCTCGTGCTATGGTTCAGGCACCAGGTGTTCCACCGCTCGCTCAACCAGCTAGGGGTGGGGGTAGAGGTGCTAGTGGTGGATGTAAGGGCAATAGAGGTGGAGGTCAGGCTGCTAGAGGTGGAGGTCAGCTAGTAGGAGGTTGTCCCAGGGACCTAGCTCAGAGTGGTAGGGCCTAGCCCCAATGTTATGCTCTTACAGCTAGGCCCGAAGCTGAGGCCTTCGATACAGTTATCACAGGTACCGTTCTAGTATGTAGTAGAGATGCTTCAGTTCTATTTAACCTAGGGTCTACATACTCCTATGTGTCATCTTATTTTGCCCCGTATCTGGTCATGCCTAGTAATTCTTTGAGTGATCCTCTATTTGTGTCTACACTGGTGGTAATTCTATTATGGTGGATCGTGTCCATCGTTCATGTATAGTAGTCATTCGGCGTTTTGAGACCCAAGTAGATATGTTAATTTTGGATATGGTTTATTTTGATGTCATATTGTGGATGGACTGGCTATCACCTTATCACGCTATAGTGGACTGTCATGCCAAGACTGTGACCTTAGCTTTGCCGAGTTTTCCGAGTTTAGAGTGGAAAGGGACTCCTGGTCATTCTACCCGTAGGCTTATCTCATATATGAAGGCTCGGCTCATGGTTGATAAGGGGTGCTTAGCCTATTTGGCATATGTTCGTGACTCTAGTGCCGAGGTTCCTTCCATGGATTCTGTGCCTGTTGTTCGTGAGTTTCCTAAGGTATTTCCTTCACACCTGTCGTGTATGCCACCTAACAGGGATATTGACTTTTGCATTGATCTGGCTTTGGGCACTCGGCCTATTTTTATCCCGTCGTATCGTATGGCCCCGCTTGAGTTGAAAGAATTGAAGGAACAATTCCAATACTTGCTTGATACAGGCTTTATTAGACCTAGTGTCTCTCCCTGGGGTGTACCGGTATTGTTCGTTAAGAAGAAGGATGGATTGATGAGGATGTGCATAGATTACCGACAGTTGAACAAGGTTACAATCAAGAATAAGTATCCATTGAGAGGATTGATGATTTATTTGATCAACTTCAGGGTACCAAGGTATTCTCGAAGATTAACTTGAGATCTGGCTACCATCAGTTGAGGAATAGGGCATTCGATGTCCCTAAGACAGCTTTTTGCACTTGGTACGGGCATTATGAGTTCTTAGTGATGTCATTCGGGTTGAAAAATGCCCCAGTAGCTTTCATGGATTTGATGAACTGAGTATTCAAGCCTTACTTGGATTCATTCGTGATAGTCTTCATTAATAATATTTTGATTTATTCCTGTAGTTTGGAGGAACACGAGTTGCATCTTCGAGTCATTCTTCAGACTCTGAGGGATAATCAGTTGTATGCTAAGTTTTTCATGTGCGAGTTTTGGTTGAGTTTAGTTGCATTCTTGGGACACGTTGTATCACTAGAGGGTATACAGGTGGATCCGAAGAAGATAGAGGCAGTTAAGAACTGGCCTCAACCCGTATCAGCTATAGAGAGCCAATGTTTCTTTGGTTTGGCGGGTTATTACCATCAGTTTGTGGAGGGGTTTTAATCTATTGCAGCCCTGATGACTAGGTTAACCTAGAAGGGTGCCCAGTTCATGTGGTCGGATGAGTGTGAGGCAAACTTTTAGAAGCTCAAGACAACTTTGACTATGGCGCCAGTGTTGGTTTTGCCCACTGGTTCAGGGCCATATACAATATATTATGATGCATCGCTGTGACGACCCGGCCCGTTGTCACGTTAGTTACCGCCCCGTTTCCCCCATTTTCTTCTTCCTTATGTTTCATTATAGGTGTCTTGGGTAAATGAGTCGATTTGGATTGGTTTTAGATGGAAATAAGAATCTTAGTCTCTTAAAGGAAGGCTTGTTTTGGAAAAGTCAATTAGATGTTGACAATTGAGTTAGAGGATTCGGATGTCATTTCTAGTGATTCTGTTAGCTTTGGGGGATGATTTGTGACTTAAGGAGTGTGATCGGAATTGATTTTGAAGGTTCGGTGTAGAATTTGGCTTGAATTGGCGAAGTTAGTATTTTGGCGAATTCCGTTTGATAGGTGAGATTTTGATCCGAGGGTTGGAATGGAATTCCGAGAGTTGTTGTAGCTTCGTTAGGTGATTTTGGATCTGTGTGTAAAATTTTAGGTCATTCGGAGGTGTTTTGGTTGGGTTTTTTATCAAATGCGTGTTTCGGAAGTTTTTGAAGAACTTAGGCTTGAATTCGGTGACAAATTATGATTTTAGTGTTATTTGATGTGTTTTGATGATTGGAACAAGTTTGAATGAGGTTTTAGGATGCGTAGGTTCTTTTGGTTGAGGTCTCGGGAGCCTCGGGGTGATTTCGGATGATCAATCGGATCAATTTTGGCCTTTAAAGATTGCAAGTTTTCCAGCTATTTGTTGCAGAGAAATTTACCCTCCGCGTTCACGTAAACGGTCATGCGTTCGCGAAGAAGGAACTTGGGACGCTGAAGAATTACTCTTTACGTTCGCGTGTGTGGTTCCACGTTCGTGGAGGGTTAGCTAATCGTGCACCGCGTTCGCATGGCTGTAGCCGCGAATGCACTTAAGGAATTGAGTCCAGGGGGTTTTAGTCTTCGCGTTCACGCCCATGCTGTCATGTTCGCGTAGCCAGTTGTGAGTAAGCTTCGCATTCGCGGAACCTAGACCGCGTTCGCGAAGGGCATTTTTGGGCTGATGGAATTTTGTGCATCGCGAACGCGAGAGAGACCTCGCGTTCGCATAGAGGAAAATAAGTCTGGGCAGAATAGTTTTATTAAACATTTCATCCGCGAACCAAGTCTTATTTCCACCATTTTTGAGCAACCTTAAGAGCTTTTGGACGTTAGTTGAAGGTGATTTCGACTGGGTGTGATCGGAGGTGAGTTCTGTCGACGCCCTCTTTTTCTAAGGCGAAATCGGATTTACCACATTATGGACAAAACAACTCTCATTCCCTTTTGAGGAATCAGGTTATGGAATTTGAAGAGTCGCCACCTAATGATTATAGTGCATTAGGACACTTTAAATAAGAAGATTTTTTGAAAGAAAAACCAGAGTTCGGGTAAGGGCTTGAGATTATCTCGAGGGGAAGGTGTTAGGCACCCCTCAAGATCCACTAGTGTGGTTCCCGGCCATGCTTAATTGTGACTTTAAGAAGAGTAGAAGTAAACAAACAATGTTTGCACATAGGGAATACAAATAAGTTGAAAGTTTTGAAAGAAAAGAGAGGAAAAAAAAGACATAAGTGATTTTGGAAAGAAAAAGATTAATTGAAGAAAAAATTAATTTTTTAAGAAAAAATCACATCATATAAATAAAGAAAAGGGGTCCTAGGTTTAAATATGATATGGATCACATCGGTGCAATACCCATCAATCATTCTCACACAAGATATTAGCGCATATCCATATTATACCCTTCCCACCCCGTTAAGGTATTAAATGTGATTAGTCTCGTTTACTTATTGCATGCTAATACCCGGCCCAACCTATTAGTCCTGGGGTTTTAGGACTTCTAATCCTAAAGGGAGGAGGGAAGGAAGTATAGGCATATATGGAGTTTCAAAAGGTTAAAAGACTAAGGCGACAAACAAAACAAGTAGCAAATATTGAGGGATGAACAAATACATAAGAGGATCAAATAAAACCCATAAATCACATAGCATTTAGTTTAACATGTCTTGCATATACTGATTTGGTCTAAAAAAAATTAAACGGCGGACAGATTAGTTTAACACATGGAGTTGGATAAAAAGGTCTGCATTAGGAAACCCGAATCCAAATGTCAGAGGTTGAGGTATTTAAAATAAGTTACTGATTAAGAATCTAATGCAGAAGAGTTTGAAACAGAAGGTTGAAAATTGCAGACGTTCAAAGATGATTTCGAAATTAACAGAATTGTTTAACTAAAAATACAGCAGAAGTATAAGCAGTGTTTTTGAAAGTGAGACGTTTTAAAGAAACAGATTGTTAAAGATTGCTTTGTGAAAGAGTTTAGGGAGTGCAAATACTTTAAAAAATAGGGTTGAAACTCTTTTTCGGAAGACAGCTTCAAAAGGGGAGGATAAATTCTGGCAAAAGTTTAAAGACGTTACTTAAAAAAATACAAGTTTGAAAGGAATTAAAGGCAAATTTATAAGAGTTTTGAAAATAGACAGGTTTGGACGAACTGTACTGAAAATTCTGAAACCAGTTGGTAAATTATTAATTAGTCTAATGAGGCGAGTTTGAATTCCTATAGGCATGATTTCTATGTCCTGATTAAAGAAGCACTATTGTGATTAAACTGGTTACGAAATGAATATTAACCTACAGTTTGCCTAGCGTTTAGGCATTTCCTATAGGCATGATTCTATATGCAATTTGTTGTTTGATTATTAGATCCTATAGACAGGATATCTACTGATTTGCGGCATGGTTGAACATTAAATCCTATAGACGTGATTTCCAAATGATTGAAAAGAATGCAAAAGCCTATAGACATGATCTCTAGGTGATTTAAAGCGTTGAACCTATAGGCATGACATCTAAATGATTAAATAACAACATTGGTCCTATGGGCATGGTATCTACCCTTTAGCAATAAAGTAAACCCCTCCCACACCCTTTACTAATATTTTCCCGAGTTCTTTTTACAAGGTTATTACAAAATCAAAAGAAAGAAGGTAAACAAAAATACATCACGGCCTACAGCTAGATCCAAACTACCTAATGCAATCTTTAACATCCAATAGCATGTGTTTCACCAAATCCGGATTCCAGATTCCAAGGCCCTCTCTTACTCAAAGTGTTTCAAAGTTCAAAGGAGCCTCCAAGACCCCAGGCAATGCTTACACTCTGAATAATAAATATTATAATATAATAGTGCAAGTGTGGAATTACCAGCCCTCAGGCATCCAAGTTCAGAGGGAACTCCAATGTCCCAAAGCATGGCTTACCAAAGGGGGTAGAACTTAGGAAACTGGGAATGAGTGCAAAGTGAGAGAGGAAGCATAGCAGAGGGTGGTCATGGACAGCCATGGCATAGGCTGGCACACCCCTAATCCCTTGCTTAGGTCAAACAAATAGGAGCAGACTCTGGGGAGTCAAACTTAGGGTCTGAGTGGTGATTAAGACACTACTAGACCCAAGTTAAAGCTCAAAACATAAAGGGGAGAGGGAATGGGAAAGAATTTGAGTAGAGACTCAGGAGAGTCTGGTTCTAGATCATGGACAGTAATATAAGATGCTGCCATGATTCAGAACAGTACTAACATGCAAAAAGGAATGGAGGGAAGGGATTTGCATGAAAACATATTAAAGAGAGACAGGAGAGTATAGCAGACTGAAGGTGCAAATCATAAAGAAAGGGCATAACAGACTTGAATGTAATTGCATAGTGCAGGAAGCATAAATCAACACATAGTGAAAGAGGTGTAGAAGAGGAAAAGTAAACACATAATAGGAGGGTGTTATTTAAATTAGAAATATATACCATTTTTCAGTTCTATTACAGCAGAGAAACAACAGCAAATAAATAGCCAGAAAGAATTAACAAGAGCAACTCAAATTTCAGCAAGCACTTGGGAATTCAGAGGAACTCCAGAAATATTCAGACAGTAGGAGAGAAAGGAGCAGAGTGCTCAGTAGTAGTAGAGAAGGTAGAGAGTAATAGTAGAGAGAGTATAGTATATTTCAAAGACAGAGGTGTCTGTGTCGAGTGTGTGTAATTCTTCTGAAGTGTGAAGTGTATTGCAGAGGTGTAGAAAGAACTGTGTGAGAACTGAAAAGGTTGTCTCTTTTTATAGTGCAAAAATGAAAAAGGCAAGGAAATAAAATTTCAGTCAATCAAATAGGATCTCCCTTAGTCAAAGGAATTTGATTTCAAACGGGAATAATTAATTAAAGAATGGGAAATAATGAAAACCTTTTCAGAGTAGCATAATAGGGGTAAGTTCGTATAGTCTATTTAAGGTAAGAAGCCTATAGTACACGGTTTTGAGAGAATAAGGAAAATACAGTAATCAAACAGCCAGAAATTTTAAAGTCTTTGAATGAACTTAGTCAGGAAAAGGGGGAAAGAGGTTAAGTTGTAAAAATCAGTAACAAAATCAATCAAGCCTTAGTAAAAGGAGATTGTAATCAATCACAAGCTAACCGAATCAACTCATAAGAAAAACCCTCGTATATAAGCATGCTAGTATCAAACAAAAGAGACGGTCATAAGAGGTTTAAAATTATAAATAGAAAATTACAAATTGATTGTAAACTCTGCATGAGTTCGAGAGCCTAGGGTCTTTTAGAGCAGAACCCCAGAGTCAAACTTGCAAAGACCCAAACCCTAGGGTCTCAATCCGAGTAGGATATAAGAGAGAGAAGGCAAGCCTTTACAATAAGCTTAATGAACTCTTCAGAGTTCCCTGAGGAAATACGCAAACACACGTAGCAAATTAGGAGCAGTAGAGTTCCAAAATTGTAAAGAACAAGTTTAAGAAAAAGCTCAGAACTCAAGTTGGTTCAGAAGAGAGGAGAGATGTCATGGAATTAGGAAACAGTAAAAGAAACATGTTTAGAACCCAAACGAATCCAGTGAAGGTAAACAATCTCAGTAGGAGAAACAGTAGTACGACATGCAAGATAAACATGTAAAGCATACTCGTAGACAAAATCAATAGAAGCAGTAACAGTACAAAGGTAGAGAAACATGCGTATTAGTGGCGAAACATAAGAACAAATGAAAATACATAAGCCATGGCATGAACACACCGATTCACACAAAGAAAAGAAGAAGAAGAAGAAGAAGAAGAAGAAGAAGAAGAAGAAGAAAAAGAAGAAGAAGAAACGCTTTTAAGATTTTTGAAAACCCTAAAATTGGACAAACTAATTTTTAAGAAAGAAAATTGGGGAAAAGCATCAGAACCTTGAGTAAAACATAGATCAGTTACATATCTAAGAAAACTAGGGAAGAAAGAACCTCGAACACGCAATTTAGAGTTTCTCAGAAACCCTAGAAACGAGAAGACCTACAAAGATCCGGTCTTTGAACAGGTCTGGGCCATGGCTAAGCCTTGCCAAAGCTCGAACATGCCGGAACGGAGCAGGAGAAATTAAAAAAACTCAGGTCGGTGGAGGACTTGAACAAGCCTGTTGAAGATCTAACCTCGAAGAACCTTGAATAACCGTTGTTTGGGAGTGAAGGGAAGAGAGCACAGGTCATCCATGGCCTTGGGAAGCCATGGATGCCGGTGGATCTGGTCGGAGAAGATGGTAGGCGGTTAGGGTTTCGAGTGGTGTTAGAGAGAGTTTGAGAGACGAGGCAATTTGGGGGCCGCTATTTGTGAATAATGAATTAGGGTTAGAGGTGTGGGTGGAATTAAAAAGGAAAGAAAGAACGAGGGTCGTTGATTAAAACAATCAACGGCCAGGATTTAAAAATGGGAAGCGGAAGGGTTAGATCAAATGGATTTGGGACGGGTTGAAATTAAAATTGGGTCGTCAAATTGGGGTTTGAATTGGGTGTAATTAAGGCTAAAATTGTAAAGAAATAGGTCCAAATTTTAAATAGCCACTTTTTCCCATTTTATTTAATAAAAATAGCTAAAAATAATTTAAAAGTAAATTAAAAATACTGAACTGATTAATAATATATAAACAATAATCTAAAAATATTAGGAACAATTTTATAATTATAAAACACGGTTAATTATAAAATAGGGTATAATTGCAATTTCATGCAATTAAGCTTTAAAAATTCCGAATAAATTTGTAAAAATTATATTAATTATATTTTGTTGTAAATATGAGAATGAAATATGTTATTCGCTAAAAATGATAATTTGGGAATAATTTTGGATTTTTGCACTGTTAAAAATAGATAATAAATTAATTCTAAAAATCCCTAAAAATTGAGGAAAAATACCAAAACCTTTGGGCATGTTTATATATGCATACATATACTATTTTGAAAGTATTTGAGTATATATAGAAAATATATAGGGAAAAATTGGGTATCAACAGCTGCCCCACTTTACCCGGGAAGGATGAAAGAGTTGTCGGGTAAAGATATGATGGCCAATTCTGACTGGAATCGGTGATTTGAAAAGAATTTTGACCGAGCTCCAGTTTTTGAGCTGCCAACATATCCCTGGTCTTACATGAATCAGGCCGTATGTAGTTCATGGGCCATTGACGGAACATGCCGATGGAGATTCGAAAGGACGGACGCGAGGTTTTGGAGAGACAAGAGGTACTTGGGGTAGCTAATCGGCTGCGAGAATCGGAGCGGGATCGCTCCTGCTAAGACGGTCGTTGCTAGCCGATGTACCTGCAAGTGAGCAATATAGGCGCATATTGTGCATAAACTTAAATGTGATGCAAGTTCCTGTTGGACCATGAATGCTGTCCTTGGACGGTTAGGAAGACGTCCTCGGACCATGATGTCCTGGGCCATGAAGCGCAAAATTAAAGGATTCGCAGGCTATGAGATGACGTTCTCGGGCTATGACAATGGTTCCTCTAAACCATGATGCCTTTGAATAATGATATGCAAGATATAAAGTGGGGTCCTCGGGCCATGGCATGGTGTTCTCGGGCTATGAAGATGATGCCTCCGAACGATGACGCCTTTGGACAATTTGGTAATATTTCAGCCCATGTGATGCAAGATTTGGCAGTATTTCAGCCGATGCAAAAGCGTAAATGGCGATATTTTAGCCGACGGAAATTTAAATAAAACAGGCGATGTTTCTGTCGAGGTGAAAAATAAAAATGGCAATGTTTCAGCCGACAGAAGATTTAAATAAAGTTTGGCTATATTTCAGCCGATGTGAAAAAATAAAAATGGCGATGTTTCAGCCGACAGAAGATTTAAATAAAGTTTGGCGATATTTCAGC
>MU758731.1:135766-173456 GCA_026770625.1 Nicotiana glauca
TTTTGAAAGAAAAGAGAGAAAAAAAGACATAAGTGGTTTTGGAAAGAAAAAGATTAATTGAAGAAAACATTAATTTTTAAGAAAACATCACATCATATAAAAAAAGAAAAGGGGTCCTAGGTTTAAATATGATACGGATCACATCGATCCAATACCCAACAATCATTCTCACGCGAGATATTAGCGCATCAGTCATCATATCCATATTCTACCCTTCTCACCCCGTTAAGGTATTAAACGCGATTAGTCTCGTTTACTTATTCCATGCTAATACCCGTCCCAACCTATCAGTCCTGGGGTTTTAGGACTTCTAATCCTAAAGGGAGGAGGGAAGGAAGAATAGGCATATATGGAGTTTCAAAAGGATAAAAGACTAAGGCGACAAACAAAATAAGTAGCAAATATTGAGGGATGAACAAATACATAAGAGGATCGCATAAAACCCATAAATCACATAGCATTTAGTTTAGCAAGTCTTGCATATACTGATTTGGTCTAAAAAAAAATTAAACGGCGGACAGATTAGTTTAACACATGGAGTTGGATAAAAAGGTCTGCATTAGGAAACCCGGATCCAAATGTCAGAAGTTGAGGTATTTAAAATAAGTTACTGATTAAGAATCTAATGCAGAAGAGTTTGAAATAGAAGATTGAAAATTGCAGAAGTTCAAAGATGATTTCAAAATTAACATAATTGTTTAACTAAAAATACAGCATAAGTATAAGCAGTGTTTTTGAAAGTGAGACGTTTTAAATTGCTTTGTGAAAGAGTTTAGGGAGTGCAGATACTTTAAAAAATAGGGTTGAAACTCTGTTTCGGAAGAAAGCTTAAAAAGGGGAGGAGAAATTCAGGCAAAAGTTTAAAGACGTTACTTAAAAAAATACAAGTTTGAAAGGAATTAAAGGAGGATTTGTAAGAGTTTTGAAAACGTACAGGTTTGGACGAACTGTACTGAAAATTCTGAAACCAGTTGGTAAATTATTAATTAGACTAATTAGGCGAGCTTCAATTCCTTATAGGAATGATTTCTATGTCCTGATTAAAGAAATATTACTATGATTAAACTGGTTACGAAATGAATATTAACCTACAGTTTGCCTAGCGTTTAGGCATTTCCTATAGGCATGATTTCTATATGCAATTTGTTGTTTGATTATTAGATCCTATAGACAGGATATCTACTGATTTGCGGCATGGTTGAACATTAAATCCTATAGACATGATTTCTAAATGATTGAAAAGAATGCAAAAGCCTATAGACATGATCTCTAGGTGATTTAAAGCGTTGAACCTATAGGCATGACATCTAAATGATTAAATAACAACATTGGTCCTATGGGCATGGTATCTACCCTTTAGCAATAAAGTAAACCCCTCCCACACCCTTTACTAATATTTTCCCGAGTTCTTTTTACAACGTTATTATAAAATCAGAAGAAAGAAGGTAAACAAAAATACATCACGGCCTACAGCTAGATCCAAACTACCTAATGCAATCTTTAACATCCAATAGCATGTGTTTCACCAAATTTGGATTCCAGATTCCAAGGCCCTCTCTTACTCAGAGTGTTTCAAAGTTCCAAGGAGCCTCCAAGACCCCAAGCAATGCTTACACTATGAATATAAATATTGTAGCAGAATAGTGCAAGTGTGGAGTTACCAGCCCTCAGACATCCAAGTTCATAGGGAACTCTAGGGTCCCAAAGCATGGCTTACCAAAGGGGGTAGAACTTAGGAAACTAGGAATGTGTGCAAAGTGAGAGAGGAACCAAAGCAGAGGGTGGTCATGCCCACCCATGGCATAGGCTGGCACACCCCTGATCCCTTGCTTAGGTCAAACAAATAGGAACAGACTCTGGGGTGTCAAACTTAGGGTCTGAGTGGTGATTAGGACACTACCAGACCCAAGTTAAAGCTCAACACATAAAGGGGAGAGGGAATGGGAAAGCATTCGAGTAGAGACTTAGGAGAGCCTGGTTCTAGATCATGGACAGTAAGATAAGATGCCGCCATGATTCAGAACAGTACTAACATGCAAAAGGGAATAGAGGGAAGGGATTTACATGAAAACATATTAAAGAGAGATAGGAGAGCATAGCATACTGAAGGTGCAAATCATAAAGGAAAGGCATAACAGACTTGAATGTAATTGCATAGTGCAGGAAGCATAAATAAACACATAGTAAAAGAGGTGTAGAAGAGGAAAAGTAAACACATAATAAGAGGGTGTTATTTAAATTAGAAATACATACCAGTTTTTCAGTTCTAGTATAGCAAAGAAACAACAGAAAATAAATAGCCAGAAAGAATAAACAAGAGCAACTCAAATTTCAGCAAGCACTTGGGAATTCAGAGGAACTCCAGAAATATTCAGACAGTAGGAGAGAAAGGAGCAGAGTGCTCAGTAGTAGTAGAGAAGGTAGAGAGTAATAGTAGAGAGAGTATAGTATATTTCAAAGACAAAGGTGTCTGTCTCGAGTGTGTGTAATTTTTCTGAAGTGTGAAGTGTATTGCAGAGGTGCAGAAAGAACTGTGTGAGAACTGAAAAGGTTGTCTCTTTTTATAGTGCAAAAATGAATAAACAAAAAGGCAAGGAAATAAAATTTCAGTCAATCAAATAGGATCTCCCTTAGTCAAAGGGATTTGATTTCAAACGGGAATGAGTACCTAAGGAAAGGAAAATAATGAAAACCTTTTCAGAGTAGCATAATAGGGGTAAGTTCATATAGTCTATCTAAGGTAAGAAGCCTATAGTACACGGTTTTGAGAGAATAAGGAAAATACAGTAATCAAACAGCAGAAAATTTAAAAGTCTTTGAATGAACTTAGTCAGGAAAAGGGGGAAAGAGGTTAAGTTGTAAAAATCAGTAAAAAAATCAATCAAGCCTTAGTAAAAGGAGATTGAAATCAATCACAAGCTAACAGAATCAATTCAGAAGAAAAACCCTCGTATATAAGCATGCTAGTATCAAACAAAAGAGACGGTCATCAGAGGTTTCAAATTATAAATAGGAAGTTCCAAATTGATTGTAAACTCTGCATGAGTTCGAGAGCCCAGGGTCTTTTGGAGCAGAACCCTAGAGTCAAACTTGCAAAGATCCAAACCCTAGGGTTTCAATCCGAGTAGGATATAGAAGAGAGAAGGCAAGCCTTTACAATAAGCTTAGGGAACTCTTTCAGAGTTCCCTGAGGAAACACGCAAACACACATAGCAAATTATGAGCAGTAGAGTGCCAAAATTGTAAAGAACAAGTTTAAGAGAAAGCTCAGAACTCAAATAGGTTTAGAAGAGAAGAGAGATGCCATGGAATTTTGGAAACAGTAAAAGAAACACGTTTAGAACCCAAACGAATCCAGTATAGGCAAACAATCTTAGTAGGAGAAACAGTAGAAGGACATGCAAGATAAACATGTAAATCACACTCGTAGACAAAATCTGTAGAAGCAGTAACAGTACAAAGGTAGAGAAATATGCGTATTAGCAGCGAAACATAAGAACAAACGAGATACATAAGCCATGGATGAACACACAGATTCACATAAAGAAAAGAAGAAGAAGAAGAAGCGCTTTTAAGATTTTTGAAAACCTTAAAATTGGACAGACTAATTTTTAAGAAAGAAAATTGGGGAAAAGTATCAGAACATGTAGAACATAGATCAGTAACAGATCTAAGAAAACAAGGGAAGAAAGAACCTCGAACACACAATTTAGGGTTTCTCAGAAACCCCAAAAATGAGAAGGCCCGGAAGATCTGGTCTTTGAACAGGTCTGGGCCATAGCTAAGCCTTGCTAAAGCTCGAACATACCGGAATGAAGCCGGAGAAATTAAAGGAACTCAGGTCGGCGAAGGACCTGAACAAGCCTGTTGAAGATCGAACCTCGAAGAACCTTGAATAATCATGGTTTGGGAGTGAAGGGAAGAGAGCACAGGCCATCCATGGCCCTGGGAAGCCATGGATGCCGGTGAATCTGGTCGGAGAAGACGGTAGGCGTCTAGGGTTTCGAGTGGTGTTAGAGAGAGTTTGAGAGACGAGGGAATTTGGGGGCGGCTGTTTGTGAATAATGAATTAGGGTTAGGGGTGTGGGTGGAATTAAAAAGGAAAGAAGGAATGAGGGCCATTGATTAAAACTATCAACGGCCAGGATTTAAAAATGGGAAGCGGATGGGTTAGATCAAATGGGTTTGGGGCGGGTTGAAATTAAAATTGGGTCGTGAAATTGGGGTTTGAATTGGGTGTAATTAAGGCTAAAATTGCAAAGAAATAGGGCCAAGTTTTAAATAGCCACTTTTCCCCATTTTATTTAATAAAAATAGCTAAAAATAATTTAAAAGTAAATTAAAAATATTGAACCGATTAATAATATATAAACAATAATCTAAAATATTAGGAATAATTTTATAATTATAAAATGTGGTTAATTATAAAATACGCTATAATTGCAATTTCATGCAATTAAGCTTTAGAAATTCCGAATAAATTTGTAAAAATATGTAAAAAAATATATTAATTATATTTTATTGTAAATATGAGAATGAAATACGTTATTCATAAAAAATGATAATTTGGGAATAATTTTGGATTTTTGCACTGTTAAAAATAGACAATAAATTAATTCTAAAAACCCCTAAAAATTGAGGAAAAATACCAAAACCTTTGGGCATGCGTATATATGCATACATATACTATTTTAAAGATATTTGAGTATATATAGAAAATATATAGGGAAAATTTGGGTATCAACAAGTTCTATGACCTAAATACATTATTTAATGGTAGAATTAACATAGAAATTTGTGGAGATTCATCAAAAGGGAGTAAAGCTAGGGCTTGAAAATTTGGTATTTCAAAGTAAGATTTAAGGGGTCATTCGGACTCAGATTTGGTATAGACTCGTTACGAGATAAGGAATCCGGTGATGTTAATTTTCTGATTTTTCTAGAAGTGGGCTCGGGGATCGGGTTTTGCCAATTTCATGAATTTTGATATTTTTCGAGTCTTTTCAATTGGGTTATGTTCCCTTAGCCTATTGTAATGTATTTGTTGAGGTTTTGACCAGATTCAACGCGCATGGAGGCCGAATTGAGGGGCAAAGGCATCGCGAGCTAGAGATTTCACCGGTTCGAGGTGAGTAATGATTGTAAATGATATCTGAGGGTTTGAAACCCCGGATTGCACATCGTAGTGCTATATTAAGGTGACTTGCACGCCGGATAGCGAGCGTGGGGTAAAGCACCGTTGGAGATAGTGACTTGGTCCGTCCCGATTGATGATTTTACCGCGTATTTGACTGAAACGTATTTGTTATTATCATGATTTGGGCAGATGGCCATATTTGGGCTTCGTGCCAATTATTTGAACCCTTCGGGGATTTTATCACTATTTCCTTACTGTTTTAACGTATTATTTGAATTCAGTCCCGTTGAAATCTACTGTTTTACAACTCAACCAATTTTACTCAGGTTTGAAACTTAAATGATATTTTAGGCTGAGAACTACTGTTTTACAAATGCTCGAGGGGCTTGTGATGATTTTGGACTGAGTGAGGCCGAGGTCCATATGTAAGGATATGCTGAGTGATATGAGGCCGAGGGCCTGAGATACTTTATGATCCACGAGGCGGCTTGAGTGACGTGAGGAGACTTTCAGGCCTTAAGAGTGATGTGAGGAGGCTTTCAGGCCTTATTAGTGACATGAGGAGGACTTCAGGCCTTTAGAGTGATGTGAGAAGGCTTTCAGGCCTTATTTTATATGCAACAAGGTGGCTTGATATTGCGCTTGGGCCATAAGGGGCCCCTCTCGGAGTCTCCACACCCTCAGTGAGCGTCGTCGACAATATATGGATCTACACGCCGCAGCGAGATGTGGATCGGGTTGCACACCACAGTGGTCACTATATGATACTATTTTGAGAGTGATTTGAGAGAGAGAGAGAGAGCCCGAGGGGCTGAGAGTGTTCTGAGAGTGATCCCGAGGGTCTGGTACTATTTTGAGATATTGCTCGAGAGGCAAACTTTTATGTGCTCATCATGCATATTTACTTGCCTTTTTACCTGTTATACTGTGGTATTTGTGCCCGAGGGGCGGATTTTCTGTGCTTATCGGCACTAACTGATTTGAAATCATTTTGTAACTGTTGAAAAGATCATTTTCAAAAGAGATTTAAACTGAGCTAAGATATTTCCAAAGATTTCACAATTTCACTGTTTTCTCAAAGGATCGTACCTTGCTTCTATACAACATGATGGTTTGCTTTACGTGATTTCTTACCGCTCAGATGTTATTTACCTTTATTACTCCCTGAGTTGGAGTACTCTCTTTACTCCCTGCACCTCGTGTGCAGATGCAGGTATCTATTCACCCGGTAGCGGGTTTTGGCCGATCAGAGGCAGAGTTATATGAGTTAAGGAAATGACTGTCAGCATTCACAACACCATGTCTCCCTCTTTTTTCATTATTCCGGTTTTGGTATATTTTAGGCATCGTAGTGGATTTACATTCTAATAGATGCTCGTGACTTGTGACACCTCGATTAAGGCTGTGTTGGGTTGTAATTTCATTATTTAATATTATTAAGTCATATTCTTACTGTTCATTTATGCTTAACTATTTTTGAAAGAGACGATTTGGGTTAGTTGGCTGGCCTTGTCTTCACGAGAGGCGCCATCACGACCAGTGCAGGGTTTGGGTCGTGACAAATTGGTATCAGAGCCTAGGTTAGTAGGTCTTATGAGCCATGAGCATGTTTAGTAGAGTCTCGCGGATCGGTGCGGAGACGTCTGTATTTATCATCGAGATGCTGCAGAACCTTTAGGAAAACTTCACATTCTTGAATTCTTATCGTGCGTCCTTGATTCAGCTTGAAAAAAAACTGTTGAAATTCCTTCTACGCGTTTGTATGCACACATGAGCGCTCAGTATTAGATGCGCCTTGATGGCTTGTGATTCCCCGATCGAGGGGCGAGATGTGATCTCTGTGAGTTTGATGTTGGGCCAGTCTGGAGGACTTGAGGCTAGATCTTTGCCTATGGCTTTAGCACCGAGGTGCTGATTGTGTGAGCAAGTATTTTGAACTTATATTTTCGGTAGTGTCCCTATTAGTTGGAGTGACAGTTGAATAGCCATGTGATGAGTATGTTAGTACTGTAGAATGTATCTTTATGACTTGGAAGTAACGAGGAAGGTCTGTTGGACAATAAATGAACTATTAAGTGTATGATTCCATTGTGATTGGATGTGTAGCTCTGAGTTATGGGCGCGTGAAGAATATTTTCGTGTCTCGTGAATAGGAGTGAAGTAAATTTCATGTTGCGGTATGAGTTCAGACTCAGGAGGACTAAGTAGTTGTGTAATGTTTATGATGGTGGAAGGTTACGGAAATGTTATATTGAGGTAAAGCATGAAGGTTATCCCCTGCAGAGTGTTCCAGAGTGGTGTGCTCCTTATGTGTGTATTAGAAGATCTCATGTGTAATGGAAGGATACGTGTTGAATTTGAAATTTTGGATTTTCTTAAAAGAGTGGGCTTAAGTGTTGCGGAGATGAATACGAGATTTGCAAAAGACTTGCAGTACTAGATGATCTGTGTTTTCACAAACTTATAAATGATTTGAGTTTAATCTCACTATGACATTGTGGCATCAATAGAGTAAAAGTGTTATTAGTGATTGAGTGTGTCTCGATCTATGGCTTCGAGCCAAGTGGAGGAGTCTGCTGTGAGCAGTTGATTGCACAGTTTGGTGCTATGTTGGTTCCAGTTTGGGGCGTGCGAGTGAGTTACCTATGATTAGAGTAAAGGACAATTTTGATAAAAGTTACATTATGCCTCATAGAGTGTGAGAACCACAGAATTTCTAGAGTGTTATTGGTAAAGGATGCCCGGCGTATAGAGCAAGAAGTTGTTCGGTTGTATTGGGATGAGGACTTCATTTTTGCGGTATTGGAGTGCCAATGAGGCACGGGTGGTTCTGCTCGTTAGGTCAGTGAGTTGTAGTTGATAAGAGTGAATGACTTGCGAGAATAGTTCTAATGTGTCCAAGAGTCTGTATACAGCAGTTGAGTGCTTTGAAGTTGCATATGTGGTTAGACGCTACTACTTTCATTGGAAAAGGTTCAGACTTGTGGCATTTTTATGATTAATTATGGGACCCTATGTATCGGTATCTGGAAGGTAAAGATAACGAATTTAGATTCGTAGGAAGTTCTTCAGAGTAAAGTATTCTGGAATGTGGTGTTTCTGAGAATATATGTGAGAGACTATTCAGCGGCTCATGGGTCTTAGACAGCGTTGTCAGGTGCTTGGGTCTCGTGTAGTGAGCCTGGGTTGAGGAACTGTGGTGCTACAGCAAGGGGGAATGTCCAGTTGATGATGAATCAGAAGGGAAATTTGATATATGGAATAGCTTGATAGTAGACCGAATCAGTATGGTAAGAATATGATTAATTCTTCATATGTGATCGAAGTAATGAGCCTTACAAGTATTTTGCAGCAATGCTCTTGGGTTTTGATGGCTTGTTTAGCTTGGTTGAGTCAGAAGGATTCCGTCCTGGCAGTTTAATTTATGCAAACGGGATTGAGAGAGTTCTTGTTGATTTCTACCTTGGTTGAAAAGATACATATTCTACGAATATGAGAGGCATGGGAAGTGTAATGATTTTTCTTCTAGATAAGATCAATGGAAGTTCTGGACTAGTTGAATGCGTAGATGTCTGTAGATCAGAAGGGAGATAAAAGTTTTCCTATTATCCTTGGATGGTACAGTATATGCGGTGTGTTGTGGGGGATCGAGATTTGCGTGTATGAGGTTTCAGTTCATTTCTGGAAGGAAGTTCATAAACTCTTAGGCAACAGGTAGCCCAAACAATCAGGGAAAATGGTACTGCTAATTAGAAGTGATTTGACGAGAGTATATGTCTTAGAAAAAGGGTAATTGATTAAACTAGCGATGTTTTGATAGTATTGCGGCACTTTCTTGTTGGATCGCCTTTTGATATTCGAGTTTGCTTGACGGCATAGAAGAATTTTAGAATACTTTTGTGGAATGAATGGATACCTGAGGTGTGATATGTATTCAGACAGCGAAATTTGGGATCAGGTAGGGTGACTTATGTGCTACATGGAATTGGACACCGGGAGTTCGCATATTCAGGCTATGTTGCGATTCGAGGTCATGTGTATCAGCATTGTCTAGTGATTACCGAGATTTGGAGGCCCAAGTGGATCTTTCTTTGCTGGGTGTGTTAGATTTTAGATATGATATTAGGGGTGTTTCTGCATTGTGTTATTCTGGGCTATTGCGGTGAGATGGCGTTGTTGGCTATGTTGGGAGTACCACGGACTTAGTGGCGATGTTCGACGAATTATGTCCTATTGGGATTTTTATATTTTGAAGACCTAGCGGGCAGCTGGGAAGGATTTTTCTCCCTTATTTGGTCTCTTATGATGAGTGTTCTATCTTGAGTCAGCTTGGTTGGCTCCGAATGGCATTGTTGAGGGAGGTATTGATTCGACCGTTGTTAGGCTTATTAGTGATCAGGGGATTCTGTGAGTTACCTTCCTGTGGTAAGATGTTATGGTTTGTTGGTTATAGGCACATATGGTGCGGTTCAATTGGGGTCTTTTAGTGGGATTCGAGCGGGAAGGGTAAGTGAGCGATGCTTAGTAAATGATGTGTCGGTTATGTCCTATCGAGTTGTGTGGCGTATGTTATTTGTTTTCACCATGGGTGTAAGGATGTGCTTTGGTTCCAGACATCAAATTGTGCATGGCTGTCGATTTTGATTATAGTGACTTGGGGTGTTTCATGTGTAGCAGTGTTATGATAGGATCGCGCGTTGTAGCGAGGCTACGTTGAGATATGACCTTTCGGGGGTAGACTCTTGTATTCTATTTCTATGATGTGAGACGGGGTCTCAGCTTTGTGTTGTGATGGTACTAGTAATCTTCAGGTACGGCTCTTTCGTTTGGGGTCATTTTTATGATTTGAGTATATTCTGACCGTTTCTTATCAGTGCACAAATTATAAAAGTTGTGGCTTGGGTCGGTATTGATGTGTCATGTCATCGGGGTGGTGTGTTGGATTTGAGGTGATCGTTGGGGTCATTAATGAATATGATCGGATTTGATTTCAGCTTGTTGGAAGGATAATAGAGAGGATTGGCTCGGAAATCTGCTGTGGTATTAGCCAAAAAGGGAAGTGACTTCATGAATGGCTGACCTGAGAAATAGTTATGATTTATTATGTGTTTCCTTTGTCGTACGCAGTATGTGGAAGTGTTGGAATGAGACTTTAGCTGATAAGAGGTTTCCTATCGATATTCGGTTGTTATGTGCAGCGACTATGAATAGAAGTTGTCGTTTTGAGTGTTTGAGTTGTGTGGTATGTCATATGATTGCACTTGAGGTTGCAGGTATGGGTTATTGTAGCTGGTTCGGGACTATTCAGAGTATAAATGTGGGGTTCTAACCTTGTGTATGATTTCGGAAGTGAAATGTGGTTCTATGATTTATGGACTAGGCTGGATTGTGTGATTTTAGTTCAAATGCGTTATCGGACCTATATGAAACAGGGTGACATGGGATCACCCCCGGGTATATACATGGTAAGGTTATTCGGTGATTGGTTGGCTTTTAGAATAGCTCTGTGTACGTTCGAGGACGAACGTGTGTTTAAGTGGGGGAGGATGTGATGACCCGGCCCGTCGTCATGTGAGTTACCGCCCTATTTCCCCCTTTCCTTATGTTTCATTATAGGAGTCTTGGTGAATGAGTCGATTTAGATTGGTTTTAGATGGAAATGAGACACTGTCTCTTAAAGGAAGGCATGTTTTTAAAAAGTCAACCGGATGTTGACTATTGAGTTAGAGGGTTCCAATTTGATTTTCGGTGATTCGGTTAGCTTCGGGGGATGATTTATGACTTAGGAGTGTGAGTGGAATTGATTTTGGAGGTCCGGTGTAGAATTTGGCTTGAATTGGCGAAGTTAGTATTTTGGCAAATTCCGGTTGATAGGTGAGATTTTGAACCAAGGGTCGGAATAGAATTCCGAGAGTTGCTATGATTTTGGATGTGTGTGTAAAATTTCAGGTCATTCGGAGGTGTTTTGGTTGGATTTTTTATCAAATGCGTGTTTCGGAAGTTTTTGAAGAACTTAGGCTTGAATTCGATGAGAATTGATGATCTTAGTATTGTTTGATGTGTTTTGATGATTGGAACAAGTTTGAATGATGTTTTAAGATGTGTAGGTGCTTTTGGTTGAGGTCCCGGGGGCCTCGAGGTGATTTTGGATGGTCAATCGGACCAATTTTGGCCTTTGAAGATTGCAGGTTTTCCAGCTATTTGTTGCAGAGAAATTTACCCTTCGTGTTCGCGTAAAGGTCACGCGTTCGCGAAGAAGAAACTTGGGAGGCTGAAGAATTACTCTTCGTGTTCGCGTGTGTGGGTCCGCATTTGCGTAGGGTTAGCTAATCGCGCATCGCGTTCGCATGGCTGTAGCCGCGAACGCGCTTAAAGAATTGAGTCCAGGGCTTTTTAGTCTTCGCGTTCGCGCAACCAATTATGAGTAAGCTTCGCGTTCGCGGAACCTGGACCGCGTTTGCGAAGGGCATTTTTGGGCTAATGGAATTTTGAGCATCGCGAATGCGAGAGAGTCCTTGCGTTCGCATAGAGGAAAATAAGTCTGGGCAGAAGGGTTTTATTAAACATTTCATCCGCAAACCAAGTCTTATTTCCACCATTTTTGAGCAACCTTAAGAGCTTTTGGACGGAAGTTGAAGGTGATTTCGACTGGGTATGATTGGAGGTAAGTTCTATGAGCTAAATATATGATTTAATGGTAGAATTAACATAGAAATTTGTGGAAATTCATCAAAAGGGGGTAAAGCTAGGGCTTGGAAATTTGGTATTTCTAAGTGGGATTTGATGGGTCATTCGGACTCGGATTTGGGAGTTTTTGGTATGTATAGAGTCGTGACGAGATATGGAATCCAGTGATGTTAATTTTCTGATTTTTTGAGAAGTAGGCCCGGGGCTCGGGTTTTGCCAATTTCGTGAATTTCGATATTTTTTGAGTGTTTTCGATTGGGTTGTGTTACCTTAGCCTATTGTAACGTATTTGTTGTGGTTTTGACCAGATTCGACGTGCGTGGATGCCGAATTGAGGGGCAAAGGTGTCGCAAGCTAGAGATTTTACCGGTTCGAGGTGAGTAATGATTGTAAATGATATCCTGAGGGTTTGAAACCCCGGATTGCACATCATAGTGCTATATTGAGGTGACTTGCAAGCCAATAATGAGTGTGGGGTAGAGCACCATTGGGGATTGTGACTTGGTCCATCCCGATTGATGATTTTATCGCGTATTTGATTGAAACTCATTTATTATTATCATGATTTGGGTTGATTGCCATATTTGGGCTTCGTACCAATTATTTGAACCTTTTGGGGATTTTATCAATGTTTCCTCACTGTTTTGACGTATTATTTGAACTCAGCCCTGTTGAAATCTACTGTTTTACCACTCAACCAATTTTACTCAGGTTTGAAACTTAAATGATATTTTGGGCTGAGAACTACTGTTTTACAAATGCCCGAGGGGCTTGTGATGATTTTGGACTGAGTGAGGCTGAAGGCCATATGTGAGGATATGCTAAGTGATATGAGGCCGAGGGCCTGAGATACTTTATGAGCCACGAGGCTGCTTGAGTGACGTGAGGAAGCTTTCAGGCCTTAAGAGCGATGTGAGGATGCTTTCAGGCCTAATGAGTGACGTGAGGAGGCTTTTAGGCCTTAAGAGTGATATGAGGAGGCTTTCAGGCCTCATGACTGATGTGAGGAGGCTTTCAGGCCTTATGAGTGATGTGAGAAGGCTTTCAGGCCTTATTTTATATGCAATGAGGTGGCTTTATATTGCGCTTGGGCCGTAAGGGGCCCCTCCTGGAGTCTGCACACCCCCAATGAGCGGCGTCGATGATATACGGACCGGGCTGCGCGACGCAGCGAGATGTGGATCGGGCTGCACGCCGCAACGGTCACTATATGATATTGTTCTGAGAGTGATCTAAGAGAGAGAGAGCTCGAGGGGCTGAGAGTGTTCTGAGAGTGAGCCCGAGGGGTTGGTACTGTTTTGAGATATTCCTGAGGGGCAAACATTTATGTGCTCATCTTGAATATTTACTTGCCTTTTTACCGGTTATACTGTGGTATTTGTGCCCGAGGGGCAAATTTTCTGTGCTTATCGGCACTAACTGATTTGAAACCATTTCGTAACTGTTAAAAACATCATTTTCAAAAGAGATTTAAACTGAGGTAAGATATTTCCAAAGATTTCATAGTTTCACTATTTTCTCAAAGGATCATACCCTGCTTCTATACAACATGATGGTTTGTTTTACGTCATTTCTTACTGCTCAGTTGTTATTTACCTTTATTACTCACTGAGTTGGAGTACTCACTTTACTCCCTGCACCTCGTGTGCAGATGCAGGTATCTATTCACCCGGTAGAGGATTTTGGCCGATCAGAGGCAGAGTTATATGAGTTAAGGAGGTGAATGTTAGCGTTCACAGCACCATGTCTCCCTCTTTGTTCATTATTTTGGTTTTTTATATTTTAGGCATTGTAGTGGATTACATTCTAATAGATGCTCGTGACTTGTGACACCCCGATTAGAGCTGTGTTGGGTTGTAATTTTGTTATTTAATATTATTAAGTCATATCTTACTGTTCATTTATGCTTAACTATTTTTGAAAGAGACGAGTTGGGTTATTTGGCTGGCCTTGTCTTCACGACAGGCGACATCACAACCAGTGCGAGGTTTGGGTCATGACAATCGCGTATTAGACTGGGTATGGTGTTGACGCAGAATGGCAAGGTGAATGCATATGCTTCACGTCAGTTGAAGATCCACGAGAAGAATTATCCAGTTCACGATTTGGAGTTAGCAACCATTGTTCACGCACTAAAGATTTGGAGGCATTATTTTTATGGCATGTCATGTGAGATGTTCACGGATCACCAGAGTTTGCAATACTTGTTCCAGCAGAAGGAGCTAAATTTGAGGCAGAGGAGGTGGTTGGAGCTGTTGAAAGACTATGATATCACCATCTTGTATCATTCGGGAAAGGCCAATGTAGTGGTCGATGCATTGAGTAGGAAGTCAGCCGGAATAGGCAGCCTTGCGTATATTCCAGTCGGTGAAACCTCTTGCTTTGGATGTTCAGGCTTTGGACAATCATTTTGTGAGGTTGGATGTTTCTAAGCACAGCCATGTTCTAGCTTGCACAGTCGCTCGTTCTTCATTATTTGAGCATATCTGATATCAGCAGTATGATGATCGTCATTTGCTTGTCCTTAGAGACACAGTGCGGCACGAAGGTGCCAAGCAGGTTACAGTTGGAGATGATGAATTTCTGAGGATGTAGGGTCGTATTTGTGTGCCTAATGTAGATGGACTTCGTGAGTTAATTCTAGAGGAGGCCCATAGTTCCTGGTATTCTATTTATTCAGGTGCCGCTAAGATGTATCAGGATTTGTGGTATATTATTGGTAGAGAATGATGAATAAGGACATTGTTGCCTATGTAGCTCGGTGTTTGAATTATTAGCAGGTAAAGTACGAGAATTAGAGACCTGGTGGTTTGTTTCAGATGATTGAGCTTCCTGAGTGGAAGTGGGAGCGTATCACTATGGACTTTGCTGTTGGACTCCCATGGACTCAGAGGAAGTTCGATGCAGTGTGGGTTATTATTGATAGGTCGACTAAGTCAGCGCGTTTCATTCCTGTGGCAGTCTCCTATTCTTCCGAGAGGTTAGCTAAGATCTATATCTAGGAGATTGTTCGTCTTCATGGTATGCTCGTGTCTATCATTTCTGATCGAGGTACGTAGTTTACCTTGCATTTTTGAAGGGCAATTCAGCATGGGTTGGGCACACTGGTCGAGTTAAGCACAACATTTCATCCCAAACGGATGGACAGTCCGAGCGTACTATTCAGATTTTGGAGGATATGCTCCAAGCTTATGTTATGGACTTTGGAGGCTCGTGGTATCAGTTCTTGCCTTTAGCGGAGTTTGCCTACAACAACAGTTACCAGTCGAGCATCTAGATGGATCCCTACGAGGCTTTATATGGTAGACAGTGTCGGTCTCTGGTTAGGTGGTTTGAGTCGGGAGAGGCTCGGTTGTTGGGTACAGATCTAGCGCAGGATTCCTTGGACGAGGCGAAGATCATTCAGGATGGGCTTCGTACAGCTCAGTCCAAGCAAAAGAGTTATGTCGACTCTTACAAACTTGCAGACTTGCGTTGCCGCTGAGTTTATCAGTCGTTCATCCGGTGTTTCATGTGTCCATTCTTCGGAAGTATCACGATGATCCATCCCACGTGTTAAACTTCAGCACCGACCATTTGGACAAGGACTTGTCCTATGAGGAGGAGCCGGTAGCTATTCTAGACTGGCAGGTTCGTTAGTTGAGATCGAAGTGCTTCCCTTCTATTCATGTTCAGTGGAGAGGTCATCCTGCCGAGGCAGGTACCTGGGAGTCCGAGTCTGATATGCGGAACCGATATCCCCACCTTTTCCCCGACTCAGGTACTTCTTTTCTATGTTTGTTCGAAGGACGAATGGTTGTTTTAGAGGTGGAGGATGTGATGACCCAAAAGGTCATCACTTGATATACTAGTGAATTTGTGTTCTGAGGCCTTAAAAGCCTTCTTTTATATTACCTCAATTTACGTGTGCGGTCCGAGCGCATATCTGGAACGTTTTGATGTGAAAATTTGATGAAAATGCTAATTTTGCCTTTAAAATAGAACTTAAGTTGACTTTGATCAATATTTTAGGTAAATAGATCGGGACCCGTGCTTTGATGGTCCTGGAAGGTCAGTAGGAAAATATGGGACTTGGGTCCATGCCCGGAATTGAATTCCGAGGTCCCAAGTCCGAGAAATGAATTTTTGAAGAAAATGACTTAACTGAAATTATAAGAGTTTTTGGAAATTTAAATATGTTTGAATTTGATGGTAACGGGCCCGTATTTTGGTTCTGGAGCCCGGTACGTCTTTTATGGTGTTTAAGTTGTGCTTGTAAAATTTGGTTAAAATTATAGTTGATATGACGTGAATCGGACCCTCGGTTGTTGAAATTTGAACTTAAGAGTTATTAAGATCTTTCTTTGATTTTGATGCTAAATTCATTGCTAAAGGTGTTAATTTGGCGATTTGATCACACGAGTAAGTCCATACGATATTTTGGAGTTAGTGTGTATGTTTGGTTTGGAGCCCCAAGGGCTCGGGTGAGTATTGGATAGGCCACAGGATGTTTTTACACTTAGGAAAAATTGCAGGTTTGTTGTTTCTGGTGTGCTGGTGTTTTGTTTTTTCGCGTTTGCGATAAGGACTCTTGAAAACGCGAAGGGTAAGTTAGTATGCAGGAAAATTCCTTCTACGCGAACACGAAACACAGGTCGTGAACACGAAGCCTTAGGGGCATTACCGTTCGCGAATGCAAAGACCTTTTGACCGGGGACTGGGGGAAGGGATTTTGTTCTACGTGAACACGACCACTTGATCGTGAATGCGAAGGTATGAGGTGCTAAAGCTCCGCGAACGCGAGCCATCCAACGTGAACGCGTAGGACATCTGGTCCTGACACATCGTGAACGCGACGAGCCCATCGCAAACGCGATGAAGGCCTGCCTAGTCATTTTAAAACAGATTTCATAACAGGCAGAACTCATTTTCTTCATATTTTCGAACTCCCAAGACCTAGAGGTGATTTTCTTCACTCAAATTCATAGACAAAGTGTTGGTAATCAATTCTAAACTCTACTCTTTCAATTACTCAACTATTCTCATCATTTTTAAAACAAAAATGAAGAGTTTTCGTGGTAGAAATTAAGAATTTGGGTAGAGTTATTGATATTTGAACAATTGGAATTTAGACGTCGTTTTGGGGTCGGAATTCGAAACTATTTGCATATTTGGGCTCGTGGGTGAATGAGTGATCGGGTTTTGATCCGAACCTCGAGTTTTGACCAAGGGGGCTCGGGGTTGATTTTTGACTTTTGGGGGAAAATGTTAGAAAACCTGTAATTAAGTATTGGGTATGAATGTTTTAGCATTTATTGATGTTGTTAAATTAATTTGGACTAGAAGTAATTTGGAGGCGAATTCTAAAGGAAAAGCGATGTTTGAGGCTTGAGTTGGCCGTGGATGTTCGAGGTAAGTGTTTGGTCTAACCATAGCTTGAGGGAATAGGTATTGTGCTATATTTGCTATGCGCTAGTGTAGTGTACGACGTATAGGCATGGTAACAAGTATCTATACGTCGTTGTCAAGAATGCTCGTAACTCTTAAATTGAAATCGTTGTGTTTCTTAATAAGTACTACAAATGCCTAAGTTGTTGATTCTCCGTGTTGGGCAAGAATTATGATTATTCTCATGGTATATGTTCAATGTTGAGTATTGGTTTTAGTTGAGGTTTCATTCGTGAAGTTAAATGTTGGTACAAGATTGGTTATAACTGACCCCCTTGCTAGGATATATTTATTCTTATTGTTGATTTTCTTCTTGGGATATTGTTATTTCCTTATTGTTCCCTTTTCGGGATGTGTTTATTCTTATTGTTGATTCCCTTGCAGGGATATTTTTGTTTTCTTATTGTTTCCCTGTCGGGATTCTTTTTGACTGGTGTTGAATTGAATATTGGGAACAAAATTATATGGGATCGGGTAGCATGCCGCAACATGGAGTAATAAGGGAGAATAGGAGGGATCGGGTTGCACGCTGCAACGATGATATATGATTTGGATCGGGTTGCACACCACAACATTGATATATGATTTGGATTGGGTTGCATGCCGCAACAGTGATATATGAGTTGGATTGGGTTGCACGCCACAACAATAATATTTAGATTGGGTTGCATGCCGCAACAATAAAGAATAAAAGTGGATATTTATTCGTTATTGTTTCGTTATTCTTACTGATGTGCACTTTAATATGTTCTTTATGCTTTTCCCCTGAGTTACTAAATGTACTTGATTTTCCCCGCAGCATGTTCCCCTTCCCATCTTTAACTGCTAGTTCCGCTATTATTACTTCCCGTATATGCTTTAACTACACAGGTTTGTTTGGTAATCTTGTTCTAGGGCTAGACACTTACCAGCACATGGGGTCGGTTGTGCTGATACTACACTCTGCACTGTGTGCAGATCTTGGTACTGAAGCTTTTGGACCTTAGAGTAGTTGCTGCCGTCAGTCCAGTGGAGACACGAGGTAGTCCCAGACGTCCGCAAGCCTTGTCATACCCCTCTATCTTTTATATTGTTTTTTCATTCACTTCAGACACATATTGTATCTTTCTTTCCAGACAACTGTTTGTACTATTCATAGATGGTCCATAATATTGTAACACCAGTTCTGGATAGAGATGTATTTTGATTGTTTCGTATTTGTATTTGGCTAAGTTATCAGATTTCGTCTTCTGCATTCCTTTTATTAATGTTATTATTCCGCTGTTAATCGCATGAAAATTTAAAATTGCTAGAAGGTTAAGAAAAAGGGTAATAAGATAGGCTTGTCTAGCTTTCACGAGTAAGCGCCATCATGACTTCCGAGGGTGGAAAATTCGGGTCGTGACATTTATTGTGTATAATCTTTCTTTTAAGACACCAACTACCAAGGGGAAAAAACGGAAGCTTAGATTTATAGCTTCAACAAATATAATAAGAGGAATTTTCAGAAACTACAATTGTTTAGTGGTTATTAAATTTCTATAACTATCATATACATAATTATTTCTTATAGTTGTGAGCATGTGATTTTTGCCCTATGTGAAATACTCCTACAAATTAAAGAAATGAAAAAAATTCCAATTTTTCGTAATTTTATAGGATTTTTCGTAGGAATTTGTATTAATTATTTGCATTTTTGTGTGCATGTTTACTTTCATTTAAATAGTGAAAAATACAAAAATACCATGAATTGCATTTAGTTTTTGTTTCCATATTTTAGGATTAATTAGTTAATTAATTATTTTACTAAATTAAAAGTCACAAAATGATTCATTTTTGTATTTTTAGCTTTAATTTTAGATTAGTAGTTTTCTCTTTTAATTTAGGGTCAGCCAACTGCTATACTTTTATAATTAGTTTAATTTTACAATTTAGGCTAATTTAGAATTTAATTTAGGTTGTTATTAATTAAAGTAAGAAAAGAAAAAGGAAAAGGAAAAGGTTTAAAAAGAAATAAAAGAGGGCTTAAATTAAGTGTTGAAATCGGGCCAATTTATACCCAAATTTTCCCAATCCAGCCCAAGTACTACCTTAATCCAGCTTTGACCCAGCCCAACCCCTTATCCGTCCAGTCTCCACCTAAAACCCAAAACGGCATCGTTTCTTTCCAATTAGATCTGAGTCGTTGATTTTATTTAATCAGACGATCGAGAACTAATCCCCCATCCTGTATAAAATTGTCCAAACTAACCTCCATACCCATTCGAAACTCCCTAGTCCGTCTCTAACCCCAAACTTTAGAGAAACCCTAGCCGCCCCAATATCCTTACCCTCCCCGCCGTCAACCATCCGCCAGAAATCGCTCACGACGGCGGCGACACCCCAAACACCCCTAAATTAACACCATATGATCTCCTTGCCCTCCTCTTTCCAAATTTCCTAGTCTTCTTTCCTAAATCCCCCTCAAACCTCTCGAATCTTGAATGTAAACTCAGAATTCCGAAAATCCTAACTCACCCAAATAACTCCAAACTCACACCATGCGATCTCTCACTCCTCCTCTTCCCAAATATCCTCTTGGTTCCTCTCAAATTAGCCCCAATTCTGTCGAATTTTGAATCCAGGGTTCCGGAAAAAGCCCTAAAATTCCCTTCCTTCTTTCTTGGTCAATATGTGGTCAAGTGAACCCCAAAATTTCATTAATCAATTTTTCCTTGTCAAGGACACTCGATTAATGTTAGTTAAAGGTTCATTTCGTTCTTTGAAGAAACTGGTCGGGTGTTTTGTGGATCCAGAGTTAACATAGGTAATTTTTCTCTTGCTTCAATTTTTATTTATGTTTTCTTTGTTATTTTTCTCTTCTTTCTCTTTGATGTTCTCATTTTCTGACCAATGTTACTCATCTGTTTGTTCGTGTCAATTCAAGTTCCATTCATCTCTATTTTTTTAAAAAAGTAATTGTTATTGGTTAAGTTTGATTTCATGTGAATCTCAGAGGCTAACTAATTAAGGTCAGAAAGTTCAAATTGATTTGGCCGGATTTATTTAGGTTAGTCGGTGGTTTTGAATTGATGCTTAACTTATTAAAATGTTTTGTTTAAATGGTTCCCGAGTTGTTCAGGTTTTCTTTCTTGGTCTTTATTCTTTTTCTTCTTCTTCTTTGTATTTTGATTAAGTATCCAGTAAGCTTCTAGGACATAATTTAATTTAATTACATCCGGTTATATTTGTGCTTATGCTTTGGGTTCACGGTCATCACTGGCCCGGGCAGAAAGAGCCTATTCATATGGGCTTGAGTCTTGGGTCAATATGGCCCATAATTGACTCATTTTGGGGAGTAAATACTAGACTATCAGAGGGTACTTTAGGATTTGAGGTTTAGAGAATATTTTCGGTTAGGAAGAAAGTTTCTAGAGAACGAGGGAAGGCTTGCATGCCAAGAAAGGTTGGGGTTCAGATATTTTTTTTAAGGAACTTGAAGGATTAAAATAAAAAGGGGGAGGACCTGAAGGTGAATAAAAAACCCAAGATATGCTGTCCTAAAATCCTTCTATAAGAAGCTCACTTTCTAAAATTCAAAGGGAGAGATCAGAACACCAAAAATAGAAGAACGATAGAAAATATTCTTTCTACTATAATTTTGAGCTAGATTTCTTTCTTTGAAAAAGTTTGAAAGTGGTATTTTCTGGGCATTTTTCTAGACTTATAAGCTGAAATGAGGTTGGTTTTTGAGGTTGTTTAAGTTGATTTTTATTGATGTTCCTTACTGCTGAACCTATTATTTCCTTGTAGTTCTAAGCTCATTTTCAAAACTATTTTGATCAATTTTGATGTAACAGTTATGTATTGCCAAACAACTTATTGGCTACTAAGTCATATACATGAAGCCTTTGGATCGTTTGCTGTTATCATTCCCAAATGTTACATGAGCATGTGGATTGACCTATAGATTATGATTTTATTTTTGTTCTGTTTCTCTTCTTCTATGTCTTCTTTCAGCATGTTAGAGCATAGCTTAAAATGTTTGTACTAGATACCTCATTTGGTGTATGAACTCATTCTATGAAGATCTTTTGAAGTGTAACTTTTTTGCATGGTTCTTTCCAAGTATGAACTGTATCATGATGTGTTGGAAAGTTATTTGTGTATCTGAGTTTCATTTTAGAGGATCTGATTTGAAGCTTTTATTTATTTTGGTGTTCTGTTGGTCCTAAGAACAGAATTTGCCTACCTTATTTAGTTATGATAGTGATGAATTATTAATACTCTAACAGTTAATAAATTCAAATTTATTTGTTAGCTATGGGATTAAGGTATGGATGTTGATGTATGAAATGAGATATCATGAAAGTAGTTAGATGTTTCCTTTGTTCCTTTTGGCCAGGCTTCAATCTAAATAAAACCCTTTTGTTGATTCGTTGCCTTTTGGGTTTGTTATTGTGCACTTTTGGCTGCTTATTAATCAGTTAATCAAAAATGACTTTTGATTGCCATTGGGCCTAATGAGCATGTAATTGCTTCATATATATCAACCATGGAGATCAATGAAGGTCGCCTCTGTTATGGGCCAGTAAGAAGCTATTTAGACCCAATCCAAGATGAGTGTGGTAGCTTGGTCCAAGCCAGGCTTGGGAATGTCCAGTCCCTGTTTTTTTCATTTTTTCTTGGGCTTGACTGCAAGCCCAACAGTTTCAGTGCTGGTGCTTTTAAATAGCGCGACAGGCCTCTCCTTTGGGCCCAGTTTTTCAGAAGTTTAAAGTCATGTATCAATGTTAAATGTTTCTATTGTAATCAACGGCCTGTCATTAATATATAGTTATTTTTGTTAAAATGCATGAATCTCTTAGTTTGTATTAGGCACATAATTAAAAACACTAAGGGTATGGTTTCCATGGCGTGGTTGTGATACTTAATCTCAAAATTAGTTTGTTGAATAGGAATATTTATAGTTCGTGTAGTTGAATACTTTTTCTTTAATAAAATTGAGGTGTTCCATACAATCACGTAGTCTATGGCCCTCACATCGATATCTTAATTAGTGTATAAAATGCCTTGAATCTCGTAGTTTGCTTTAGGCGCGTTAACTAAATAAATTATCATGACTACGGGTACGATTCCCATGACGTGGTTGTGATTTGTAATTGCTAAAATTCGGGTGTACATTTTATGTGACCCGACTTCAACTCCCAACAAGGTTAAATAAAACGTATCGTGAATCGCGAGTGCATTTCATGTAGCGTGGTCAACAATGTGTTTTGAATAACCTTGAATTCTCCTAAAAATATTAAAAAGAGGTAAAAGTTAAAAATGTACATAGGTTTAAAATGTATAATTAATCAAATAAATAGGCCAATATTAACAGTTGAGCAACCGTGCTAAAACCACGGAATCCGAAAATGCCAAACACCTTCTCCCGGATTAACAAAATTCCTTACCCGAATTTCTGTGTTTCGCGAACAGCAAAATAGAGTCAATCTTTCCTCGATTCAGGATTTAACCGGTGACTTAGGACACCATAAATTATCTCAAGTGGCGACTCTGAATTTTAACAAATAATCTTGATTCGGTTGTCACTTAAATTGGAGAAAACTCTCTTATACCCCCCTTCCGGTGGTTGAAAAAGGTGTGACAGCTCTGACGACTCTGTTGGGGATAAGAACCCAGAACTTCTAGTTCAAGGTTCAAAATTTCAACTTTGAATAACTGTTACAGTTGGCTTTTATTTATTATCTGATTTTTATATCTTTGAGCCTAATTTGCTAATTGCCACTTTTTACCGCTCTGATATTTTTTGGACTGTATATAAATTATTACGAAACCCTGCTCTCTTTGAGTCTTCTAAATCATCTGGGAAGGGTGCAATTCGTGTGACTTCTCTTCTGTTAGAGTCATATCCCAATTTTAGAATGAGGTTCGGACAAGTTGCAAAGCCGGTGAAGGTTCTGTATTCCCGGTACGCTACCCCCTGGCTCGAGCTGTCTGCTCGCGTAACCTAGGTCTAGAACAATACACCCAGGTTTTAAACCTAGTATAACATAGCCTCATGTTGGATCCCTAGTAGGAACATTTTTTTTCATCATGTGCATTTGACTTTGGGGACTCAACACAGGGGTTCGATCCGTCTAGGACAGGTGTATCTGGAATCAAAAGACCATCCTGATGTATTTTACTTGCTATTTGCATTTATTTGATTCGGATTGCATGTTGACCGGCTTCTAGAATAGAGAATTTTTTGTTTGAGAAAAACCAAATTGAGGTAGGAAAGAGGAAATTACCCGCCTGTGAAAAACTTGGTGTCCAAAATATCCCGAAACTCTGTCGAATTAAAAAAAACAAAAAAAATAATAGGAAGAGTTATTTCAAAGTATTTATATATTTATATTGCGTCAAAATTAACCGAACTACACGGATTTAATTCTCACCGGATGTGAAATATGCAGGCAACCCTCACCGGATCCAACACCATTTTTGCAACAAAAAAATCCAAAAAAATATGAAATGTTGTTATTTTGTCATAAATAAAATTAGTAATGTCGTTCTTGTCTAAATAGTCAAAATGTCCCCAATAGGGCACCGGAAGGCTGCTTTTGCAAGAATAACCACCTATCGTCCTTTTTTAAATTTTTAGCCGATTAGCGAACACAACCCTAAAATCTTCTTTCCTGAGGTGCTGGATGGCCGTATTTGCAAAGGTGTTTTTGTTTTGAATCGCAATTTTTGAAAATTTGATAATTTTCTGTTGATTCAAAATAGATCATGATCTTTTAACCTATTACTTTAAATAAATGGACAGGATGAGCAATATTGAAAATGAACCCTTCACAGTCCTCGAGACAATCCCGTTAGAACTCCATATGTGGTTTAATGACTTTGGAAAAGTTAGCAGAGATACAATGATAAAAGCTTTGGGCGGTCTCATTAGTCTTTTGAAGATTAAGCCAAGGTTGGATATTATTGAGGCTTTAATACCTTTTTGGGACCCGGCGCATAATGTGTTATATTTTTCTGATTTTGAGCTAACCCCTATGCTTGAGGAAATAGCGGGCTATGATGGTCTTGGTGGGAATCCCAAGAATCGATACCCAGTGGCACCAAGAGCGGTGACTCCTCATAAATTTCTAGACCTTCTGAGTATCAGTCAGGAAGTTAAAGATAAAAATCTAGCTACGGAATTTTGCACATTCTACTTCTTGTACCGGCGTTATGGGGATCCCCATAATTTTGAGGCTCCGGATACAGGTCTAACTCATTCAGGGAACAAAGGTAAATGGGAAGCACGTTGGGACTGGATTTTACAGTGGCATTCCTGGGCGTCTTAATTTGCCTAAGAAAGGATGGAAATATAGAGTTGGGGCTCGTAGATATGGCCGACTTCATGACTAAAAAGGCTAATAGCACCATTTGTATCAATGATCCTAGCAGAGATTTATCAAGCTCTAACTGTTTGCCGAGAAGGGGGAAGATTTTTTTAGGGTTGCAACATGCTTTTACAACTTTGGATAGAAGAACACATTTGCCATCGTCCGGGGTATATGAACTATGGTATGACCGGTCTTAACTGCATTGACGAACATGAAAATCGGGTGGAGGGTCATGAGTTTCCGGAAGGTACGAAGGAATGGTTCGTACATTTGAGTTCCTTGACTGCAAGCAAAATTGAGTGGACATTCGGTTGGCTCCTGGTCACTGAAGTCATTTACATGTCGGCCGAAGTGTGCTTTTTTCTACTAATAGGTCTCCGAAGCATTCAGCCATATGCTCCACAAAAGGTTCTGCTGCAGCTAGGAAGGTACCAAACTATCCCACATGATGAAGATTTAAGTCGACAAGTCATTGAACTAGGTCCAAAATTTGCATTCTCGGAGGAAAAGGTTCGCCAAATTTGGCATCAATGTAGGTTCTTACAGCCAAAGACTCGGGTATAGGATTTGTCCAAAGGTGATTTAGAGCCTAGTTATACGACCTGGTATGGTAAAAGGTTTCAAGTCCATCAAGAGCCCAAACAACCTGCCAAAAGGTCCCATGTCCAACAATTCACTGACGAGGCATAGTAGCAATGTGATTAGTTGGCAAAAGAGACTAGCTACAGGGCCACGATAAGAAAATTGGAAGGATAAATCAGAGATCTTAAATTTGACAATAGTGTACAGGCTGTTGATGATGAAGGGGAGAAGAAGAAGTTGGCCCAAGAAAACAAAGCCCTTCGAGCCCAGATCCAAAAAAATGAAGATAGTTGCTGAGAATCAGGAAAAGTGACGAACGGATGAAAGACTCATAAATGGTCTTAGGAGAAAAATATCTGAGTACGAGGATGATTTGGAAAAACCTGAGGGTAGTCTGGCAAGAGCCTGGCCACAGTTGGAGAAGAACGCAAAGGGACATGCAGAGTTTGTCCTGCAATTGAAAAAGAAATATGAGAGAGAAGTCACAAACTTGAACAAAAAGCTAACTACCATCGAGAATGAGATGGCCAAACAAATAAAGAGCTTTAAAGCAGAAAGGAAACATTGTTATGCATTAATGTCTCAACTAGAGGAAGATATGCAACAGCTTCAGGGTCAAAGTCATCATGACACCCGAGTGCTAGAAGCTAGGTCTCAACAAATCGGACGTTTCCTCCAAGAGAAAGGCATCATCAAAGAAAGGGTTAGAGCAATTGCTGACTACATCGTTATGAAATGCCATGAATGTGAAGACATGACTGAAACCACCTTTTTCGCCGCAGTGATGACCTTTGTTCGCCAAATAATGAATGACATGGATCGTCTCCAAGGAGACCTTGCATATAGGCCCGTGGCGAGACCTACTGATGTCCCGCGGGCCCTGGAGAAGTAGTTGAGGCACTCATGCATTCCTGATTTGTATTGTTCGATTATGTATTTTTAGTTCCTCTTGGAGTTTGTTAGTCGTTCTTCGAGTCTGTATTTTCATCTTGACTTTCGATTTTGTTAGTCCGCATGTCAAGTCTGTTAGTTTTTATGTTTAAACCTGTAAGGGAAGTCATTGTAATTGGATTGTTTTGTTTACTTTATGAAAATTTGAAAACCCAAAAAATGTATTTTTCTTTTATTTCCCATTTATCCTCTGAACTATGTAATTGTCTAATTCATGCGGCGTCATGATACGTAGGCAATCCCCATAGGATTCGATCATAATCCTAAAAAGGAAAAGAGAGGAGAAAGGAAAGATAGGAGATTAAAAGAAAGAAAATAAGTAGAAAGAAATAATGGCAAAACAAGAGAGAAAAACGAGTGCAAAATAAAAAGGGAGTAACAAAACAATTGGGAAAGGCCAATAGGTGATTAAAGAGAGGTTGGAGTGAAAAGAAAAAGAGAGAGAGAGAAGAGAAAGCGCAGAATGATAAAAGAAGCCGGATGAAGCATGCAGCCGTTCAAATACACGGTAGAAGCTTTAACTATTTAGGTGCATTGCATCTCAAATGTGAGGTTGCCTATCTGTTAAATCTTAAACACTAACAAGTTCACTGTTGTCATTGAGAACAGGAAGGTGGTTAGTTTGTTCGGCATTCTAGAAACTCACCCGTACAGCACCAAGTCTAAAAACAAGTTAATCATGGATTGCCAAGAACTTGTCGCAAGTACTATTGATCCACTAAGAGAGGTGGAGGAGTCTGAGGTTGGTCTGAAAGATGAGCTACATAAGTTGAAATATCAGATGGCCAAAATGTACCAGGACTGGATGAAAGGGCATCCCCTACCATCATACCTCGCCAACCCTGCTTTCATCCTGTCATTAGCTCAATCTCAGGAGCCTCCCAATGTTGATTCATCCCCACAACACGCACCAAGCTTCACTTTTTACCACCACTACCAGGGCACCACTTCCTAAACCATACAAGCTCCACCAGCCAAAATAACCCCATATCCCCCACCAGCCACCCATGTTTTCGTAGCACCTCCACTAGCCACACTCCATCGATCTTCTAGTGAGCCATTATTCCAGACCCAAGATAATCAGTACTGTCCTCTAGAGCCCACCTTCCTCCTCCACTCCTCATTTCGACCTTCCTGCTGAGATCGAGAAACCGCCTAAAAACCCGAAAGATGAGAAGATGTTTAGGAAGGTGAGAAGCCTGGAACAGTCGCTCAAAAACATGCAAAAGCTAGGAGGACAAGTGAGTGTAGCTTACAAAGATCTATGTTTATTTCCTATCGTACAGCTACTTGTTGGGTTCAAAATGCCCAAATTTGACTTGTATGATGGGCATGGAGATCATGTGGCCCACTTAAGTGGAATTTGTAGCAAGATGAGAGGAGCGGATGAGAAAGATGAGCTTTTAATGGCATACTTCAGCCCAAGTCTGAGTGGCACGGCATTGGAATGGTACACTCGATAGGATCACAATAGATGGTATACTTGGGATGATCTAGCCCAAGCATTCGCTCGACATTCCAATACAATATAGAAATTGTTCTAGATCGTTTTTCTTTAATGAAGATAGAAATGAAGCCTATTGAAAGTTTCAAGGAATATGGTTTCCGCTGGAGAGAGCATGCAGCAAGGGTTAACCCTCCAATGGAGGAGGATGAAATGGTGGAATATTTTCTTCAGGCTTTGAAGCCAACTTACTTTGTCCATCTGATCTCGTCCATAGGTAAGTCTTTTAATGAAGTAGTGAAAATGGGAGTAATGGTACAGGAAGGGATCAAATCAAGAAAGATCATGAGCTACTCTACCATCAAAACAACTACGCAGGCAATGTAGAATGGCACCGGAGGCGTGCTAGGGGAAAAGATGAAAGAGGGCGTCGCTATGGTTGTATTGGGATCATGGCACGGCCCAGGGGTTTCTCCTCTCCAATATACCCAACCTCGACCCCAGCTTCCAACATATACTCTAACTCTATATAATCCATCCCAACATTACTTCCCACCACCAGAGCCTCAATACTTAGTCAATCTACCCGAATATAACATATATCATGCAAATTATATGCTCAACCCCCTCCTCACCTGCAGTGGCATGCACTAGCTCCATGAAACCCTTACCCACCTCCACAAACATACCGAAACTCCACCGGTCCAAACTTTCGGGCCAAGCCAAAATTCAGGAATAAAAGGTTGCAGCGAAAGAAAACTTTTATCTTGCTTAGGGAATATTATACCAACTTATTTCAAAGGTTGGGGCAGTTAGATGTTCTGAGGCGAATTGAGTCAAAACTACCAAACCCCCTCCAAAGAACCTGGATTATTCTCTCAGATGTGCGTACTATTCTGATACTCCGGGGCACAATACAGTAAAGTGTTGGCACTTGAAGAATGCCATCCAAGAGCTTATTGACACGAACCAAATTGTGTCCTAGAGCCCAGAAGCACCCAAAATCAACCGAAACTCATTCCAGCCCATGCTGAAACGCACATGATTGAGATAGTGCATAAAGATGGGAAGCCCAAGAAGCCTTCACAATCTATCATGATGATCCGGTCTATAGAAAGTAAGTCAGTCAAGGACCATTGTCACAAAAGCAACCTCTTTGATAGTTGAAGGACCGGTGGACAAGTTGAGCATGCCAAATGATAAGCCAATTGTGGTAGTTTAAAAAAAGTGCCCAAATGATGCTGTAGCAAAGCAAGAAAAGCCAAAAGTGATCATGTCGAGGGTAGCAAGTAAGCCGTTCATAATTGTGGAGGGTTCTTGCACGGATCCTATCATCGTCGAACATGGGACCCAGCTGTCGATAGCTAATACCAAAAATGTCCCATGGAACTATGAGCGAGTGACAGTGACCTACAAGGGGAAGGAAGTGAAAGAGGAAGTTAACGAAGCCTAGGGATTAACTCCTTCGGGGAGATGCTTTGCCTCGGAAGAGTTAAGGAAAGCTAAAACACTCAGAGACAACCCAGTTCCAATAAAAAAACTAGTCACTGAAGAAGAGGCGGATGAGTTTTGAGAAAAATGAAGTTACAAGTTTACTACATTATGGAATAGTTGAGAAAGACTCCTGCTCAGATTTCCCTGCTATCATTTTTGATCCACTCAGACGAGCACTGCCTGGTCTTGATAAAGATTCTAAAAAAAGCTCATGTCTCCGACAAAATCATAGTGAACCATTTGGAGAAGATTGCAAATAAGATATTTAAGTCTAACAGGATAACATTCTTGGACGATGATTTGCCTTTGGAGGGCACGGAACACAATTGAACCCTCTATCTTATAGTGAAATGCGAAGATTCTGTGGTCACAAGGGTGCTAGTTAACAATGGTTCCAGTGCAAACATCTACCATCTCTCTGCTTTGAACAAGTAAAAAGTCGATGATGAGAGGATTCACAAGAATAGTGTATGTTTCCGAGGTTTTGATGGAGGGGGAAAGACTCTGTTGGTGACATCATGCTCGAGTTGACAATAGGACCAATTGAATTTACCATGGAGTTCCAGGTACTGGATGTGGCCGTTTCTTACAATTTGCTGTTGGGAAGGCCTTAGATACATGTTGCCAAGGCAGTTCCATCTTCTCTTCATCAGATGGTGAAGTTCGAGTGGGATAGACAAGAAATCCTCGTGCATGGCGATGAGAACTTCTATGCTTTCAATGATACCTCCATCCCGTTTATTGAAGATGAAGAAGACAAGGGGTCGTGGGTATATCAAGCTTCCGAAATGTTATCAGTTCAAAAGGTTCTGGAAGGGGAATACATCCCAAGTCTAAAGTTAGCTTCTGCAACCGTCATGGTAGCAACCGAGATATTGTAAAATGGTTTTATACTGGGCAAGGGTCTGGGTGCATCTTTGTAAGGTATCACAGCTAGGTTCTTTGCGTGAAAATCTGGGTACATTTGGTCTGGGGTTCAAGCCTACAGGGGATGATGTGAAGAAGGCTAGAAAGCTGAAAAACAAGGCATGGTCTCTCCCAAAGCCAATCCCATGTCTCTCCAGGTCTTTCATCAAGGCAGGGGTCGTGAAGCGTCCAGTAGCAACAGTTCCAAAGCATGTGGCTGATTTTGATGAAGAATTGATTAAAAGGTTTCAGAGTCTATTTGATAAGGTGAACATGGTAGAATTTGGGGAAGGGTCCAGCAAAGCGGATGTGCAATTCGATGGGCCAAAAGTGAAGCTTAATAATTGGGATGCCACTCTTCTCCCTACCCGGAATGAGTTTTGGCCCAGAAAGAGTTTTGGTAGTTTGCTTTATTTTCCGTTCAGTTATCTGGATTATTCCGGGGTTATAAATCAGATTTTTTTTCCGTCTATTTTGATGTACAAACCCTTCTATCCTTTATTATAAATGAAATGCAATTTTCCTTTTCCATTACTCTTGATAGTATCATTTTCTTTTCTTTCTTTGTACAGTTTTTTTATGTTAGTTTCAATGACATGACATGCATGAGGAATCTTCGGCCAAGTCTTAAAAGCCAATCTAACTCTGAAATAATAATCCAAGAAATAGAGTGTGATGATGAAATAGAATATGATGAAGAGGAAGCATTTGAGGAAATTAGTAAAGAGCTAAGTCACTTTGAAGAGAATCCCAAGCATAATTTGAATGAACTGAAGCAATCAATTTAAGGGATCCAGATAATATCAGGGAAACTAAGATAAGCGTACACTTGGAACCACAAATTAGGGAGAAAATAATCAAAGTACTGTTTGAATATAAAGATATTTTTGCATGGTCATATGACGACATGCCGGGTCTAAGTACTGACTTGGTAGTTCATAAATTGCCTATTAACCCGGCATTCCCTCCTGTCAAGCAGAAGTTAAGGAAATTCAAAACCGACATGAGTGTAAAGATCAAGGAATAAATTACAAAGCAATTAGATGCAAAGGTCATTCGAGTCACATGATACCCCATTTGGTTAGCTAATGTTGTCCTAGTGCCAAAGAAAGATGGCAAGACCAGGGTATGTGTCGATTACCGCGATCTCAACAAAGCAACTCCAAAGGATAATTTTCCATTGCCAAACATCCACATTTTGATTGATAATTGTGCCAAGCATGAGATAGGATCTTTTGTGGATTGCTATATGGGTACAACCAGATCTTAATGGATGAGAAGGATGTAGAAAAGACAGCATTCATCACACGTGGGGAACTTATTGCTACCGAGTAATGCCATTTAGTTTGAAAGACGCTGGGGTAACTTACATGAGGGTAATGACTACTATGTTCCATGACATGATACACAAGGAAATTGAGATCTATGTGGATAATATAATCGTAAAGTCAAAGCAATAGGCCGACCATGTTGGAGATTTGAGGAAGTTTTTCCAAAGGCTCTGTAGGTACAATCTTAAGCTCAACCCTACCAAATGTGCATTTAGTGTTCCATGTAGGAAACTATTGGGAATCATAGTTAGTCGTCGAGGCATTGAGTTGGACCCGTCAAAGATCAAAGCTATCCAAGAATTGCCACCTCCAAAGAATAAGACGGAGGTGATGAGTTTGCTCGGGCGCTTAAACTATATCAGCAGGTTTATTGCTCAACAGACGACAACCTATGAGCCCATCTTCAAGTTGCTGAATGAACTGATGAGTGCCAGGAGGCATTTGATAAGATCAAGGGGTATTTGTCAAACCCAACTATGTTGGTCCCGCTAGAACCCGGGAGGCCTTTGATTCTTTGTTTGACAGTCCTGGACAATTCATTCAGTTGTGTATTGGGTCAACATGACATCACTGGTAGGAAGGAGCAAGCCATATATTATCTCAGCAAGAAGTTCACATCCTATGAGGTTAAGTATACTCCCCTTGAAAGGACATGTTGCACCCTGACTTGGGTGGCACAAAAGTTGAAACATTATCTGTCATCCTACACTACTTACCTCATTTCTCACCTGCACCCTCTAAATTATATCTTTTAGAAACATATACCCACAGAAAGACTTGCAAAGTGGCAGATTTTGCTCACAGAGTTTGACATCATCTATGTGACTCAGACCACAATGAAAGCCCAAGCATTGGCCGATCATTTGGTCGAGAACCTGGTGGATGAAGAGTATGAACCATTGAGGACTTATTTTCCTGATAAAGAGGTGATGCATATTGACAAGGTAGAACAGGATGACAACCTGGGTTGGAAACTTTTCTTTGATGGAGCCGTTAACATGAAAGGTGTTAGAATAGGGGTTATGCTCATTTCTGAAACAGGACATCACTACCCTGTTACAGCCCAGCTTCATTTCTATTGTACCAACAACATGGTTGAATATGAGGCATGCATTTTGGGACTGAGGTTAGCGGTAGATATGGGAGTTCAGGAGGTCTTGGTCTTGAGAGACTCGGATCTTTTGGTACACCATATTCAAGGAGAATGGGAGACTCGGGATTTAAATCTCATATCATATCGGCAATATTTGCATGATCTTTGTCAACGATTTTGATCAATAGAATTCAGGCGTATTCCAAGGATCCATAATGAGGTTGCCGATGCTTTGGCTACCTTGGCGTCAATGTTGCACCATCCGGACAAAGATTATGTTGACCCTCTGCACATTCAAGTTCGTGAACAGCATGCGTATTGTAATATGGTTGAGGAAGAACTTGATGGTGAACTGTGGTTCTATGATATCAGGGAATACATCAGGATGGGGGTATATTTGATATAGGCCACAGGTGATCAAAAGAGAACAATTCGACGTCTGGCTAGTGGATTTTTCTTGAGCAGGGGAATTTTGTACAAAAGAACTCCAGATTTAGGTTGTTGAGATGCATGGATTATAAGTAAGCCACGACTATCATGACCGAAGTACATTCCAAAGTTTGCAGGCCGCATATGAGTGGGTATGTTCTGGCAAAGAAAATTCTTCAAGCAGGGTATTATTGGCTCACCATGGAACAAGATTGTATTAGCTTTGTGCGCAAGTGTCATCAATGCCAGGTACACAGAGACTTGATTCATTCTCCGCCATTCAAGTTGCATACAATGTCCTCACTGTGGCCCTTCGTTGCTTGGGGCATGGATATCATCAAACCAATTGAGCCAGCAGCATCCAATGGGCACAGGTTCATTCTGGTGGGCATCGATTATTTCACAAAGTGGGTTGAAGCTATGACTTTCAAATCTGTGACCAAGAAAGCAGTGGTTGACTTTGTTCACTCGAATATTATTTGTCAGTTTGGAATTCCAAAGGTAATCATCACGGACAATGGTGCTAATCTTAATAGTCATTTGATGAAAGAAGTATGCTAGCAGTTCAAGATTATGCATCGGAATTCCACTCTGTATCGCCGAAGGCAAATGGAGCGGTTGAGGCAGCCAACAAGAACATAAAGAAGATACTTCATAAGATGGTGCAAGGTTCCAGGTAATGGCATGAAAAGTTGCCGTTCGCTTTGCTGGGTTATCGCACTATTGTTCGCACTTTAGTAGGTGCAACTCCTTATTTGTTGGTATATGGTAATAAAACAGTAATACCTACAGAAGTTGAAATTCTGTCCCTTTGAATTGTTGCCGAAGCAGAGATTGTTGATGATGAGTGGTTCAAAACTTGATTGGAGCAACTAAGTCTGATTGATGAGAAAAGACTTGCGGCAGTATGTCACGGCCAGTTGTATCAAAAGAGAATGGCAAGAGCATACAACAAGAAGGTGTGTCCTCGGAAATTTGAAGTGGGTCAGCAAGTATTGAAATGCATCCTTCCAATCAGGCTGAAGCAAAAGGCAAGTTTGCCCCATATTGGCAAGGGTCGTTTGTGGTGATGAGAGTGTTGTCCAATGGTGCTTTGTATTTAACAGATATATAGCTATCAATTTTGATTCAGTCAAAAGATATTATGTATGATTTCTATGGTTTAAATTGTGTTGTTTGTACTTGGCATATTTTGAGGATTGGAATGACGAAGGAATTTTATTATGCTATCTAAACGCTTTATCCTTCTTCTTTTTTTGGCAATCCGCTAGGCAAGTGCCTAGGGCTAGATTTTTATTAATAAAAGAAAAGAAAAATACAACAATTAGGAATAGTACAAATAAGGGGGAACAATATCACCGATATTGCTACCCATATAACACAAACCAGGCTAAATCTTACCTTACTAATCATATTAAGGCAAAGAGAAATTCTCATCTTCTAGCAAGTATGTAAAAAATAGGAACTTGAAAGCACCAAGTATTCTATGATTGCCATAGAGTTTATAAAACACTCTATGACGCTATTACAAATGATGATGCTTTGAAAATGATAAACTAAAACAATGTAGAAATTAGAGTCTTGCCCCTCATTTTTCAAACTTGCTTGTTCTTCCATGTGAACTTCCTTAAAATCCTCTTTAATTGTCTTCAAATAATCTTCAAAATTCTTCATTTCTTCTCGGATCTATTGGACCTCGTAGATGTCGAGGTGGTAACCCCTTTTTGCTTTGCAGCTCTTATTGGGAGTTGCCTGATTGTTATTTCTTGAGTCACCTTCTTTTTTTCACTATGCATAGGAGAGAAATCTCCAATTTTAACTGCCTCTTCCGGACAACATTCAACCAATTCATCTTCTTTTGCTTTGTCGGAGCTGGCAATACATAAGTTGGCCTCAAGTTTTTGATTTACTTCTTCTTGTAGAACCATCCACAATGGTTCATGCCTCTTCAATATCTTTTCACTACAAGGTTCATGTTTCTGTGCAAATGATTTCTAAAACCGAGCTTTAGTTTTTGAACCAGATGAAAATGCACTTTTGTGAGGTTTTGGACTGCCCAAAGCATCCAATAATGCACGGTCATGGTTTGAGATCAAAGCCTTGTTTGAACTGTCACCTAAACGTGTAACACTGTCCAATTCTACTGTTGTATCACCTGAAGTGTGATGTTGCTTTTGTAGTGGACTGCTTGTAGTATGATACTGTTCTCCAGCCATGAAACTTATAGGAAAATGTTGCTGATGTCCTGTATTTGGAATAGCATCTCCTTGAGTGCCTGCACGTTTGTGTTGCTGTGCAAGAGATTTACCAGCTTTAGAAATAGCTTTTGGACTGTTTAGATGACAGTGTTGCTGTCCAAATTTTAGTGTTAATGCATTTTGCATCATAGTACCACATAAAATTGAGGGGCTACAATTATTTGGGACTGGTTGTGAGCTGCAATGTTTAGGTATTGGTGATGAGCCTACTGAACATAATTCATCATCTTGACTATCTTGAATTGATAACAAGAGATTACTAGGTTCACCTTCAACTTTACCACACGACTCCTTTGATTGTGATGGAATTTCAAACATAGAGGTGTTTAGAGTAACAAAAGGTTGCTTGACCAACATTAGATTCAACATCATTGCTTTCTGTGCTTCCTTGATAATTTCTTCTATGTGTGGACTTGAAAATTGCATAGTAGGTGCATTTGAACTATGTGCTTGTGCATCATGTTGTGTACCTACCATTGCCCAATTATCTCATGATGTTGGTATTGTATCTGCATCTAGAACTGTCCCAGCATTTCCCATCAAAGATCGATGCAGCTGGAAATGTATCTGCTGCCCCTCAAGTTGTTCAACTGTAATAGTTTTTGTTACAGATCGCATTCCAAATAAAGCCTTCTTTTTGCGTGTTACTGAACTCCAGCCTTCTTCATTCTCCTCACACCTTTTATCACCCTTAACATCTTCATGTAACACCTTATTCACATTAGGTACAGCAGTTTGGCCATGTACAACTTTGTCATGTACACTAGATACAACAGTTTGCCCCGTATTTATGAAACAAGTTGTTTGTGCACCAGCAGTAGGCTGACCAGCTATAGGTTTTTGAGGTTGTGTATCATTTTTAGCCACTGCCTCAACATCTGTAGCAACTCTACCATCCAAATACTTCACATCAGTTGCATCCTCATTAGCAGTAACACCTTTGCCAACGCAGCTAAATCCTTCACCAACATAGTATTCTGCATCTCCTTCTCATTACCAGATACCTTAACCTGTTGTTGAGCCATATCAAGATTTATAGCTGTAGCATTTCGATCAGTAGGAACTTTCAATGCACCAGCAGTAGCTGAATACATCCTTGAAAAAATTGTAGCTGCAGGGATATCCTTCAACCTCTAATTATCTCTAGATTTATCCATACCTACACTCTTAGATTTTTGCCCAGCTTCAACTGGAACTGGAGTAGCATTACAATCACCAAACAGTCCCAGCTATCTCTTGCATCACGCCATTTGAAACACTAGCATCGCCACCTTCATGACCTTGGGCAACACTTAACTCCAGACGTTCGCTAACTTGCTGAACATAGTGAGATTTTCCACCATTATTTTCTACTAAGTCCACATCCATTCCACCTGCACCTTTATTCTCATTCACACACTCACCTCCATTAGGAAAAGATGACACATCAACTTTAACTATATTATCCTCACGATCTGTACCAATAACACATCCACGAGCATTGATATCACCTGTTGGTTTCATAGTCTGGCTGCAGCTTACTATTTTTATTTGCAGCTCGTTTGGCATTCAACAACTCTGTAATGACCCGGTCCTTCATTCTGAGAGTTATAGCACCATTTCCCACCACTTAGGCTTGTTTATGTGTTGTTCAATTGTGTTGAGTTGTATCGAGTTGGTAGGTTTGGGTTTGGAGTAGTTTTGGAGTGAAATGATCACTTAGTCTCTTAGTTAGAAAGCTAAGTTAGAAAAGTCAACCGAAAGTTGACTTATGAGTAAACGAATTTGGATTTGGATTTTTATGATTCGATTAGCTTCGTTGGTTGATTTTAGACTTAGGAGTATGTCCGGAATATAATTTGGAGGTCCATGGTAGAATTATGCTTGAATTGGAAAAAGTTGGAAGTTTAGAAGTTCTTAGGCTTGAATTTGAGGTTGATTTAGTATTTTTGTGCTTGTTTTTCTTATGTTTGACGCCGTTTATTCAAACATAAATGATATCATATTGAACAAATGAGCTCCGATTTCTTTTTTGATTGAACCATTAGGTCCTTATCATAATTATGGATCTGTAGCAAAAAGAATCATCAAATTTGGATATCGTATGAGAATTTTATGGTAATTTTACTAAAAATTAGGTTGCCAGATTTTTCAAAGTAATTATGAAATGGCCACTAGCAGCGTATTTAAAAATCTGCACTATTTGCAAATATTAAAACCTACATATCTCATTCATTATAAGGTCAAATTGAGTGATTCAAAAGCCTAACTTGATTAGAATTTCACAAAGAATACATTGGAGGCATAAAATACGAGTTTCACAATTGTTTGGCATGAGAAACGAGGTAGAATAGCTGGCAGAAAAAAAATATAAAACTAGGGTTTGTTCTTTCGGTTATATTTTGAGTTGGGGAGCTCGGATTTGGGTGATTTTGGAGGCGATTTTCATCATATGGATTGGGGTAAGTATTCTCTACTCGGTTTTGATTATATTTCATGAATCCATCTTTGTTTTTCGAATTTTTTTGGATGATTTCAAAGTTAAATTGAGGGAGTTAGGGTTTGAGTTTTGGAGAGTTTTAAGTGAGGATTTGAGAGACCAAACGGAGTCCGATTTTGACAAATTTTATAT